>JAUKPT010000353.1:0-20983 GCA_032273505.1 Nanomia bijuga | reverse complement strand
AAAAATACTTGATTTTTAAAAAGGTGCCCCAGATGACGTCACAAATCAGGTTTTCTTGGAAAGAGCGTTTTTTGAGAGCATCAAAAATAGGCACCTTTAAATGGCCATAACTTCGTTAAAAATCAATATTTTTGGGGGTTAGTACCCCCTGGGAGTGCCCCTTTAAAATGCAAATGCAGCCTTTTAACTAAAATGATTTCACTTACTGTTAATTGTGTTACACTAAAAGACAGTATGTACAAGTAGTATCATTCCCTTTTATGACAAAATACCATTGTTTTGAAGTTTTGTCACTTACTGAATTTTACTTTGTCACAGCATCATTTTTTCAAGGATGTTCTTCTTTCATTCATAAGTATAAAGGAATCAAACATACATTAATTTCTCTTAGGGCCGACCACACCGGTGAAGATCAAGGTCGAACGTAAAACCAGTCGCGGTATTATGGTGTACGACAAAACTGCAGACGTCATACAAGAAGAAGACTCGATTATCCAGCCACAGGTCATCAGAGAACAACAAGCAAGTAGAGACAATTATCTACAACAACTGGATGATTCTCAGCACCACAGCGCGACAACTGTCACAACTACTAGGCAGCAAACGACCAAATCATATGAAGAGTCGCTTTCACTTAGTCACGCGCATGTGCAGACGGCAACTTTCGGCCGCAGTACGAGTATTCTCGACAAACCTGAGTTCGCGACGATTAAAGACGCATTGCAAGGTCATCAAATCGAACGTCTACCCGAGTATGCGCACGTGGAACCAATCAGAACAGACCCTTCGATGCGCACTTGGGCAGGTTCGTTCGATGGGGCATCCGTTGAGGCGATTCAACGTCCGTCAGAGGAAGAGAGTTCTCAAGGAGAAGCAGTCGCATCTATCCAGCGTAGCGATAGTATACTCGACAAACCTGAATTTTCAGCTATCAGTAAGATTCTAAGAGAAACTGGTGTGAAGCAGGACGAGCAACACCAAGTTGACTCTGAAACTGTAATTCACGAAGAGATTCAAGGGGGTTTTATTCGAGAAGTTCATCATATGCCAACAGAGCGTAAAGCGTCGAGAGAAACAGAACCCCTCTTATCACAGCAACACCATGGCAACAATACTCGGACAAGAAAAATGGTTCACCAAGATGCAACCATTGTTTACACTGAAGAAACCATAGTAACTGAAACGAAGATACAACGTCTCGATGATGACTCAGAAAACGCTGACTCAGCAGTTAGTCATATTCAAGATCAACACATTGCATTGATTGATGATGCAAGAAAGATGACAGATGATGGCCACCATCCTTCAACCATTGACCAACCAGCAGAAACGTCCGATTTAGATAAAGCCGATTTCGTCTATGTCACAGAATCAGAGAGAATCGCTGATCATATTTCGATCAATAAGATTTCGGACGACATAGTGGTGGTTAATCAATACAATGATGTCGAAACACTCGATATTTCGAAAGAGATTGCGTACGATATGCGTCACGAGGAGGAGGCTGGGGAGATTGATGAATCAGCATACTTTCAACCACCTTTCATGCTGCATGCGGCATTTGAAAAAGATAATGGCATGACTCAAGATGCCTTGGATTCACTAGTAGAGCCAATAGAAAAGCAGGAACTAGAAACACGTGATACCGTGGAGAAAGTACATACAGTTCATGTTATGCGTCATGCTCTCGGGACAGAAGAGCCAATCAAAGCCGAGAATGTAGAGAGCGTCGAAAGCACCCCACATCTACCTGATACCTCTGATGTTGTTACAGGAGTAGTGATTGAAGTCACTAAGCAACAACCGAAACAACGAAAAATTAGTCGAATCACGGGTAGTTTAGATAAATCTGACGGATCTTCCGTCATTGAATTGTCAGAATCTGCCCAAGTATCTGAAACTTCTAATCTTGACCCTTTATCAATCACTTCTTTTGATATAAGAGATGTGAGTAAGACACATGAGCTTATCGAGACAAACCCTTCTGAAGTAACAGAGACCACAGCTGTTGTTGATGATGACTTTCGTCACGTTTACATGATAACTGCAACTGACGATGATGATGTCAATATTGCTCCAACACTTGAAGGAGTAGGTGGCACAAGTGAACTTATGAATAGCGCGACAGATATTGCAAAACAACTCTTAGGTTCGAGTGTAGATGATCAAAATAGCAAAGACGTTTTCGAACCAATGACTGTTGACACTGATGTCCAATTAGCTGACGTAGCTTATTCAAAATCTGTGGGAGAGAGAGAAATACTCGAAGAAGTCATTGCAGAAGAAGAACAACTAGATACTGAAGAAGATCCATCTGCCAAGAAAAAGAAGTCGAAATTATTTTCCTTTAAAAAGAAAAGTGGTGACTCCCAAAATGAGGTCGACCCGACGACAGCTACTCCGATGTCCGATGAAGACACTCAAGTGTTGTATGGAGAGGAGTCGTCTAAAAAGAAAAAGAAAGAAAAGAAATTGTCGTTAAAGAAAAAAGAAAAGAAGAAAAAGAAGAAAAAGAATAAGAAGGAAGACGCAGATTTTGATCAGGAAATGGATGTTGAAACTAGTACAGAAATAGTTGATCCAGAACTCGAGCAACAACCAAAACCAATAGATGTAGAAGACAAAGACTCGTCACCTGCAGTTTCCACTGATCAAGCAGTAGAACCTATAACTGACAACTCGACAATCCCTATTGTTTCTGCGACACCAGTTACAGATGTTCACAAAGATGAAGTCATGATTGAACCAACCATTTCTTCTGAAGTAGAGAGTGAGGTTGAGACAACTGCATCAAGTTTTGATAATGAGGTAGAGACAATCGCATCAAGTATTGCACCAGTTATTACAGAAAAACTAGGTAAATCTGAAACAGTTAGTACAGAAGAGTCTACTGAAGACCCTATTGGAATGGCTGCAAAAACTAATACTGATGGACCAATTAGCGTACTAAAAGTTCCCGAAGATGTTGAGCGGCAAAATAAGGACGAAGACGAATCTTCAAAGAAAAAGAAGAAAAGAAAACTGTCATTAAAAGGTCTGAAATTTAAAAAGAAACAGAAAACACCGGAATCGACATCAACAACGAAAGCTGCTCCTTCTGATAGACCAGTCAAACAGGTTCATTTTAGCGACCCTGAAGCAATACGTTTCGAACCTGAAGAGTCATTCGATGAAGATGATGTAGATGATTATAGATTGAGTGTCGTTAAAGAGGTTAGCTTTGATACGGAAGATACAGTTCAATCAGCAACATCAAACCCTGAAACACTTGAGTCTGTACAGGAAAGCATTTCTGTCTCAGATTCTATTCAGGAGAAAAAAACAGCATCTAAGTTAGAAAAGACTGTAATTCACACAGATGATGGTAACGTACAAATAGTACCATCCAGTGAAATCGTTGTCTCTAAAGTAGATATCTATGAGAAAGATACAGTTGTTCCACAACAGTCTGATAAAGAAAGAAATGTTTCAGAACAGTCTGATAAAGAAACAAATGTTTCAGAACAGTCTAATAAAGAAACAAATGTTTTAGAACAGTGTGATAAAGAAACAAATGTTTCAGAACAGTCTGATAAAGAAACAAATGTTTCAGAACAGTGTGATAAAGAAACAAATGTTTCAGAGCAGTCTGATAAAGACCTACTTACAAAGGATCTAGTTGAGCCAGTTGTTGCTTCAGAAGTAGAAGCTGAAGTCGAGACTTTACCAACAATAGATATACCTGATTCAATGACATTTTCTGGTAACGATGAAGCAGGAGAAGACACTACAAAGGAAACAACTGACGAAATACAGAAAAAGAAGAAGAAGAAAAAGAAGCCAAAAAAGTTGTCGATTAAAAAACCTCCATTTCTGAAAAAGAAGAAATCTCAATCTGATAGTGAAACAACAGAACCTGATGTTGATGCAACAGCTGAGCAAGTTCAACAAGGGAATCTCGAGGAAACTGAAAGTGCAACATCAGAAAATGTAACTAAAGTTGAAACACAATTAGCTGATGGCAAAAGTGTAGAAACGGCTATAGTGAGCGATGTTCACCAACCGACGCAAGAAGGAGTGGAAAATGCAATAGTTCCTGAAAAGGCAACTGTAATTAGTACTCAGCAAGTTGAGGATGTCCAAAGAGAGGAAATGAAGAATGTCCTGTCTATCGATGAAATACATTCAGAAGCACCCATAATGCTTCACACAGCATTTGTGGGACCTGATGATCCTGAAGAAGACCTTGCCAAATCAGGAACAAAAGATGATGCAGTAATATTCGTGAGAGACGATATCACTAATCAAGAGCCAGTTCAACAAACTGATGTCACCGAACAAATCATCGCTCCTGGAGTACAAAGTGAGATTGAAACATCACCTACAAGTACGTTTGGAGAAGAAACAGCTGCCAAAAGCATTGTTACATCAAATAAATCTGAAAGTGCCAAGCCTGGTGATCAAAGTACATCAGAAGAATCATCAAACAATAAGAAAAAGGTTAAGAAATTGTCTCTGAAGAAACTTTCATTCAAGAAGAAGAAGAAGAAACAATCTCCTGAAGAAAAAGAAACTATGCAACAAGTAGACATGGAAGATATACCACCTGACACTGTTGTTGAAGATACCATAGCAACGAGTGACATTGAAATAATGGCTGCCGACGTTACAGAACAGATGGAAGATGGTGAAGAGAAGCCAATTGAGCCAACAGAAAAAGTAGAAGTAGTATATTTATCAGAGTCAACAGATACTGGTAGTATTGATACAAGTCTAGATATTGATGCAGAAAGAACAATAACTGAAACATTTAAAGTAAGTACAGAAACAACCGTGATTGAACAAAGCGTTGTGACACGGTACGAGAAAGACGAGGCAACTGTTTCACATACTGAATCAACTGCAGAAGATGGAGGAGAAATAGACCATCTTGTATATTCACCTGACGCAAATGAAGCATTTGTGATAGACCAACAGCAGAAACTTTCCGATTATGTTGAACCAATCATCGTAATGGAAGTGCAGACTAAAGTTGAAAGTACACCTGTATTGGCTGACACGAATGCACAACAACAAACAAATATTGTGCAACAAGCGCCGAGTCTTGTACGAAGCACGAGTATTTTAGACAAACCAGAATTCACTTTCATGAAATATGTTCTTGACGGAAAACGACATCCATCGTCGCCTGAGGAAACAGTTGAAGTCGCTCCATTGCAGCTGAATAAAAGACCTGCATTAAAAACATGGTCAGAAGTATCAACAACAGATGCACCACTTGAAGATTCAGTTCCTCAAATCACTGCTGAAGTGAGCGAAGCAAGCGACAGGCCACAAATGGTTCGAAGTGAAAGCATTCTTGACAAACCTGAGTATAATGTGATCAGTAGGATTCTGAGAGAAGGTGAAAACCAATATGAAAGTGATGCAACTACATCAACGGTCAAACAAGAAGAAGAACAGCTAGAAGAAGAAGAAGAAGAAGAACATTATAGAGAAAAAGAGCATTGTGGAGAAGAAGAACATTATGGAGATATTGTTCTATCCATGATCACATTATATGATACGCGTGACGTCACTAGGAGCATAAAACAAGAAGGTAAGACATGTTCTTATTCTCAATCAAAACCCATTATAACAACAGAAACCATTGATGTTGATGTAGGGGAGCCTGAACACTCTACAAAAATCATCATGCCAGCAGAAGTAGATCAAGTTGAAACTGATCTAGCGTCCAATGATACCTTTAAAGTAGATGAAAGTATTTCATCTCGTGAAGAAATTAAGGATTCGACAGAAAGCAAAATTTCGATGATTATAGACTCTTCAGAAAAGAAAATGGCAGATGTATTACCAGTTGCTTCAATGGATGGTGATATCATCGACACAATTCCAGAATCAATAGATGCACAATCTGTTAGATCACCCGATTCAAAAGAGAGTAATATCATTTTAATGGTAGATTCTACAAAAAAGGATATTACAGATTCAGTATCTGAGTCAGCAGAAGGCAAGGTAACCCAAGAGCCAACTGTCGAATGTGGTCTGATGCTATCACGAGTTGATAACAATGGAATTGCTAAAAACATACTTGCAGAGATCGATTCACCTGCTCTATTATGTGGAGATACAGTTGTCACAAAGACTATGCTTCACACAGCATTTATGGGACCTGAAGATCCTGAAGAAGACCTTATCAAATCAAGGATAAAAAATGATTTAGTCGTGACAGACGATATAACTGATCAAGAACCAGTTCAACAAACTGAAGTCACCGTACAAAGTGAGATTGAAATGCCAGTCAGTACAATTTTAGCTGCCGAAAGCATTGTTACATCAACTGAACCTGAAAGTGTCACGTCTGATGATCCTACAACTATCACAAAGACGGGAATTGTTTCTGAAGATGATGAAGAAGGAAAGAAGAAGAAATCAATGTCTCTCAAGAAATTATCATTTAAAAAACAGAAGAAGAAGACACTTGTTATAACACAAGAACTAAAAGACGAACACACTACTGGTATGAAGGTGGATTGGGGACCCGAGGGGCAACCAACCCCTTCTACCCCAACTACTATCCCAAGTGATGTCGCTTTAAGAAAGGAAGATGCCATCACACCGTTTGTGAGCGAAGAAGTCGCTGTTTCAATTAGAAAATCTGTGATTGTCGATGAAACTGCTGTTGGCAGTCAGGAAGCAACATTCGAGTATGAAGTTGAAGAATCGAGATCTGTTCGAGTGATTAGTGAATTCCCTGAAGATGAGAATGCACTATTCACATCACCAGTCGAAGAATCGGATACTTCGGATGAAGAATTTATAACGAAATTACAAACTGAAGAAATAGATGATGAAGAAGGAAGCGAGGAGGATGGTACTTCGAAGAAGAAGAAAAAGAAGAGACTTTCATTGAAAAAGCTGTCTCTCAAGCGAAAGAAGAAAAAGAGTATTGTTATAACGCAAGAACTGAAGGGTGGCGATGCAGCTCAACCAGGAGCAACTACAACTGATACACCATCAGCAGAAGATGGGAAACCGAAAGAGGATTCGTCAGGAGATTCAAAAGATCATTTTCGCAGATCTGTTGTCAAAACTGAAAGTTTTGAAGCACAAGACATTTCTATAAGTAAGATATCACGTGATGAGAGGAAAGCGATTGTTTCTTCTCATATCGATTCAGATTCGGATGTCGAAGAAGCAATACCGAAAGGTAAACCCGTTACTCCAATTACAGAAGAACCTGCAGGTGCTCCTGATACTGAAGATGGTAAGGGAGATTTCGAAAAACCGTTAAAATCGAAGAAAAAGAAAAAACTGTCTTTCAAGAAACCATCACTGAAAAAGAAGAAGAAGAAAGAAGAGCAGGCAGATGAGCAGAAATTGGACCACCAGAAACAAGGGGATGAACAGAAAGTGCCCTCTAATCTTCCTCAGATCGAAGTAGAACAAGATGATCGAATTTTATCATCTTCGACTGGTTCTGATGACGATGAGGGTTCTGCCCCAAACCGGTTCAACTTGGTCATCACGAGGCCGAGTGAACAAGACGTCTCAAGTGAAGAGGATTATTTAACACCAC
Organism: Nanomia bijuga; assembly: GCA_032273505.1. Lineage (NCBI taxonomy): Eukaryota > Metazoa > Cnidaria > Hydrozoa > Siphonophorae > Agalmatidae > Nanomia > Nanomia bijuga. Next base: position 13,425 of record JAUKPT010000353.1, on the reverse strand, counting down.
CAGTGAAGTTACATTCAGTCTTCGTTCTAAACAAAGAATTATCTACTAGTAGCAGTAGTGATATTACAACTCAAAAACAGAGCAATGCTTACTCAGCAACAGCACCAAGTTATTACGTAGGACCTATCAAATCAACAAGTAGTGAATACATTCATGTCGATCTCAATCGAGACACAGATGTGACGACCATTTTGGAACCAGTGATGGAAGCAGAGGACGTCGAAGAACTTGAACAAGAAGTAGCAATTGTTGCAGAACCAGTCGCAGACGTACAATCTTCTCAACTTGTAGAAGAAGTGCTAACCTGTGTTGGAGTTGAGACTGCTATCGATACTCAGAAACCTGGAGATGAATTAAAACAGAAATCAAAACAAAAGAAACCCGTAGCAACCACTGAACAACAAGATGGTGACGATGATGCCATTACTGATGTTGCCAGGGGGATGATGTCACAGACAAACAAAGGTAAAAAGAAAAGGAGAAGAAAGAACTCGAAAGTAAGTCGATCAGATTCTATGAAGAGTCTGGATAATGAACGAATGGATGCGAGGAGAGTTGTCATGCGTGATAATCGTGATAATCGAGACATAAGCGATGATGAAAAGATGGTAGTAAGCGAGAAAACTCTCTCTGATCGAGGGCCAATGAATTTCAGTGAGGCAACTGTCTCTGAGAAAGAACGCATGGAGGTGAGCGAATCTGAAAAAGACCATGTGATGCTCAGTGAACCTGCAACATCTGAAATGGACCACCTTACGACAACAACGACAATTTTGTCGGAAGCTGAAGGTATTTATACAGTCATCGAAGATGTGCAATCAATGTCGGTTGTAAGTGAGGTGACAGATGAAGGTCTGGGAAGTAGAAAGATAGTGATGCCTGTTATTGGTATTTACAAAGAGGAAAAGCCTACCAGCGATGTCGTGGTAGAGTCGGACAGAAACGTTAGTGATACTGTTTTAGTAGGTACTCCTAAAGAGCAGCCATCAGAGCGACAGCCTCTCTATATCGAGACTGATGACAATGCAGCGCAAGGACCGTACCTTGAAGCACCAGGTACAAACGCCACCCTGATGTTTCCATCACCCACCCCTCAAGTCATCGATAGTGAAATACAACGATGGATCAATGCAACGGATAACGCACCAACTGTCGATGCAGAAGTACAAGATGAGACTGTCGAATCACATCAAGACCTATTGTACGATGCTTCAAAAGATTTGGTACCAACCTCTCCTACAGAGAGAAATCAGACGTTATTGCAAATCGTGTCGACTCCAGATGGACGACAACTTCAACATCAATTGTCGCATATCACAGATGAAGAAGTTGATGTGCATCACCAGAAAACTGTTGTAGTCACGGAGAGCATTGAGGTGACAACAGAAAGAATGACACTCAAAGAGCATGCGCAGAAATACACAGACACCACAGATGGAGAGCAGATTATCGTGAGTGAGATACGAGAAATATATGCTGAAAATGAGGGTGCGAGGGCTCTCCTCCCAGGTGCCAATACGAAGAGAAATGATGAAGGATTTGTTGTTATTGACGAAGCTTCTGCTGACAACCATGAAGGAGATTTCACTATGACGTCAGTTGATGTCATATCAAGTGTGGAGGAGTGTTTTATCACGAGAAAGTATGTGATAAGCGCAGACGGGAGCGTGGAAGAGGTCATCGTACGAGTTCAGAAGGATAAAGAGACAGGACAGCTGAAAGAGACGCAAGTCAGCGTGGAAGATTTACCCGAAGAATACTGCGTCAATCAAAATGAGTCTGGTGCTGAACGCGAGAAGCCTGGAGACGATTTGGATACTGTTGCAACAACAGACCATCTAAAGGAAGATGGTTGCATGGCATTGACCAATGCGACGGAATACATTGTAAACGATGCCATCAATCAGGATAATAAAGACACGACTGGAACGTCAGATCTCAAAACCGTTTCAATGACGCAACTTCCAGATGGGGAGTTCAACATTATTAACGACCACGTGACTGAGACTACTGAGGGAGAGAGTGCATTTGAATCATCTTATGACAGAAGCATCGATGATGTTAGTCGTGGAGAATACGGGGGTCGGTTCGAATCGTCGGTCGGTTCTACAGACATCTTCATCAAAGAGATTGATGATGAAACGGTCGAAATTGAGACTGAGGTTGAATCGTACATTCATGACGTCACAGACGGTGAGGTAGATCTCATCCATCATACCGTGGTGACGCAGAAAAGTGTAAGTGTGGAAGAGGTGGACCGCATCGATGTCCACGCATCAGAATTCTTGCAAACAACAACACCATCTGTCTCGTCCCAGGTCTCTGTGGAAGAAGTTATGGATGGTAAAATTGAGGATGTCCAGTCACAGATCCCTGTTGAGGCAAAAATCGCCATAAAAGAAACCATAGCTAAACTATCAATTCCTAACGTTGATTCTGATGACGCGATTGTTCCAATGATTGGTGATGAGAGTCAAACAGCACCAACTAAAACTATTGATATTAATCATGGAGAAAAAAGGGTCGAAGGAGATCTTCCAGATCTTCCAATCGACATTGTTGAACCATCTATCACTACGCCATCTGTTGAAGCAGATGATCCTAAGAAGAAGAAGAAGAAAATGAAGAACAAGAAACTGTCGTTCCTGTCGAGGAAGAAGAAACAATCGTTGTCGGAAAGTGACGACGAAGACACGGAAGCACAAACGCTGATGTCAGCATTCGCCGGAATTAGTACCACCGAACCGACAGAAAATATCATTTCGCCAGATGACGAAGACGAAATTATCTCAACTAGAGAGGAAAGAGATACTCCAGCAAAGAAAAAGAAGAAGATTGAAAAATTATTTCTGAAGAAACTTTCTTTTAAGAGAAAAGACAAAAAGAAGGTGACGAAGAAAGAAGAAGACGAGAAAGAGAAGGTTGATGATGATAGAATTGAAACTTTAACAACACCCTTTGATTCAGACGAGTCGGAAAACGAGGGAGAAAGTATTAACACCTTTGAAACGTTTATCAAACGACCCTCTAAAACATCAGCCGATTTCGAACAGTTCACAGCACCAACCAGTAGCCAATCTATTGATATCACTGATAACGCTGATCTCATTGCAGTTGAACAGGCTCCAGAATTGGAAACAACTCCAGATCTTATCTTTGATAGTATACCTAAATTTGATAGCCGTCAACACACAATTGATGATAGTCAGTCAGCTGACGTTGATACTATTCATATGATTGATCCTAATCAATTCACAGATGCTCAGCTGCGTATGACAGCCATTGAGAAACAGGTGAACCAATATGAATACCAAGAGGTTGATCCAAGTCTCGTATTTCATGATGATCTTGAACAGGAGAATGTTGATACTATTCATCAACCGCGCATCTTTAATGCGGATTCAATTGAATCAATTGATCCTGATCACGGTCGAGAAGAGACTATGGCGGTTGAAAAATTAGACTCAGATAATGAAGAGCTGTCAATCAAACGTAAATCTGCTGACATCAGCGCTTTCACGTACAGCAACACACAAGCAGATATTCTTACCGTGTACGAGAGGAAGGACAGTTATGCGTCTACGCCGAATATTTGCCCTGTAGAATCGATCGAAAATATAAGTCCTGATGATGGCGGAGAGGTAGCCTTAAGTACAGAACCCCATACACACGACGAGCAATTGATGATCACAGGAATTGCTAAGGAAGTCCACAATTACAACTACGAGGAGTTTAAGACTGATGACGTCATTACGCATGACAACGCTGACTTAATGTCAGCAACGAGTTTACAGATTCCCGAAGCATGCGTATTAAGTTCGGACAGTGATGTGGCATCATTTTCAGACGAGTCCGAAATGAGCATTCAGAAATCACGTGTCGAACGAAATGTCCACGTGACCACAATTCGAACGGAAGAACACGTTGGCGAGGTTTCACAACGTATCGTGCATGTTGCATCTGGAACAAACGAAGAAGGCTCACCCCAGGTTCCTGTCGAAAATATTAGCAGTGGTATTGATCATCAAGTTAATTTTGGACCAGTAGGATCAGACGAACCATCGTCAGATGCTGATACGTCATCAAATCTAAAAATTGCTGATAGCGCACTTGTTGAAATGGACGAATTGAACGATCAAAAACTGGACGCCACTGAGCTCATACAGCGGTCCATGTCAAGTGAGAGTAGCTTCGTTCCGGACAGTGACGGTGTCCGAGAAGTTGATTTCAATTTCGATGGAACAATCCGTACACCTGGGTCTTTTAGGAAAAGTTTCCGGAAAGATGATGTTACTGTCGACAAGACAGCTGGAGATTTGGAACGAGCACCCTCATTGGTTGAAACACCAGACATTGAGTATCGTGAGCAGTCGAGTGTTGAATTTGAAGCCCCGCCCCAGTTGTCGCCTGTTATTTATGATTATAAAGAACCAATGTGGACTACAAAAGGTAAATCTTCGTTTTTTGAAATGAAACGTAAAAAAAAAATTTCTACAATCAAGATAATATGATAAATTTTGCATCTGATCTGACGAAATTCTAGCTGAGGCTTCGATATTCACGTAAAGAGTATAATAAATTTTTCTTACATCCACCTATTAAAGAGAAACCTCTTCATTGTTCAGGGCTGAAAATAAGGGCGCGTCAAACGTCAATGACGCGTCACTTTTGGATTTTGACGCGCCAAATCAAAATTTGACGCGTCATGATGACGCGTCACTTTTTTCTTGATTTCGCATAATATTAACGAAGTATTGGAAAAAATAATAATAATAAAAATTTTGACGCGCCAAAATTTTAGATGACGCGCCAAAAAGATATTTTACGCGTCAATTTGACGTATCACAAACAAATCCTTATTTTCAGGCCTGTGTTATAGAGAATACGAGAAACTCTTCCAAAAAGTTTCTCTAGGGCTTCAGAGAGAAAAAAGGGTCTAAATTTGTGTTCACGATTGCAACGGTAAATATTTTGGCCAACAGCACCCTTCCCCCCCCCTCCGAAAGGGCGAACAAATAAGCGAAAAGAGGAAAATAGGGAAGAAATAAAGAGATTTCTATTGTTTCTCACCCTAAAACAGGGAAGAATTAAAGCAAAATAGCCAAATGGTGGGGGGAAAATAAGAACTTTTGGCCAAAATATTTACCGTTGCACGATTGAGGATTTTCCATAACATTAACTTATCTTATAGGTGACAAGGCTAAAGATACGGCGCAGATCACCCCAACCTTTCAGCACATTGAAGTTGTTGTGTTTGACGACGGTCAACAATATTGTGAAGTCGACCCACAACAGCAAGGTGAGGAGAAAGAATTGATTTTAGGAATTGGCGCCAAATGTCGGCTATCTAAGCCGTATGATTGGTTAGGAATAACATCATCTAGAGTCTGATTGGTTGACTTTGATATTTTGTTAAAACCAAAAATGGTAAAAGCGTTTCTTCCTGGACTAATCAAAATTTTGATGAAGCAATTTTCAACCAATTTATCGGCTTTATTAGCCGATATTTGGCGACAACCACTCAATTCACGATTGGGCAATTTATTTATATACGAACCAACAGAGCAATGGTCAATTATTTCCCGGGTAGCAAAATTTGGACAATAGAGAAGAATTAAGTGGTTTTGCACCTTAAAACGGGGAAGAAATAAGAAGTTTTAACTGAAATACTTACCGGCGAAACAGAGTTTTGATTGTATCTGTTCATCCTTTCAGAATTATATGTTTAGCCAGCATGTTGATACTATTAGAATTTTAGTCACCATTTATAAAAACAATCTATATAAATAAAGGTAACTGGCAAAAAATTCATTTGTCTAGAACGATGTTTAGAGCATGTTTTAGCAATAGAATTACATAGTTCTTATTATGAATCTTTAATTTTTTTGGACTTAATTGCACGAATTTTATTCCAATGTCTAGCCAGAAAAAATTAATGACGATAATTTTCCAATTCAGCACTCAGCATGCTTTTTTGTATTTTTTTTTGTATTGGACATGTTACAATGAAAAATCGTAGCTCCTATAACATGCGAATTCCACACCAATCTTAATTATTTCTTTATAATAAAAGAAATCTTGGTAATAACCTTGCATTAATTCTGAACTTTATAATAGAACTCAAGTAAAGCTTTTGTTTAGCACCAAGTAATTATAGCTAATAAACTTGGCATTACGGTAATAGCGCTTTTTAAAATGCGAACATGCGTCAAAATAATCGACATGACAGAAATTATTGCAGAAATTATTGTTAATATACACAAACATCAAAATATAAACACAACTTCTGTGTATACTAGATTGTGTAGTCGCTCTCCGATAAAAAAGAAAACACTCTTTATGTTGACGAAATGCAGGATTTTGCTGCATGGATTTAGAAATATATTCATTCTTACTCTTTTAAAATGTTGATGAACAATTATTTGTACTACTATATTACGTTGAAATTGGATGAGTTAGAAGGAGAAGACAAAGGTACTGCTCACTTCATATTTTTTTGAGCGTTTCTAGTGGCGATAGTGGTATCATCTTTTAACACACTTCCATTCGTGTAAGTTAAGCACCGTCGTCGTGAGATACTTACTGGCGTTAGGCAATGCCGATGGTTCGACCCATACCATGTGAGGGAAATTTGGTAGCCGACAAAACAATTGGACTTAAGCCATTGCCTCGATAAGCACGTAAAGAGCTCGTGCTCGTTAACCAATAACCATGAAAACAAACGAGCACCTTCTTTAGAACCTCAATGTGCATAAAGTTGAAACACTGCCAGTTGCTACTCATACATAGAAGTGTGATAACTTAAATTATGCTTGCAAGAATTTTAAGCGGGGAGGGTGAAACGGGGATGCTAAATGTCAAGGTTTGAATTTTTTTGTGACGTATTATTTGAACATTCCCTACTATCACTATTTAGGAAGTTAAACAGTTCCACACGGCCAGAAAAAAGCTAAAAGAAACAGCAAAATAAAGATGATTTTCGAGCCTACCCTAATCCATTTTTGTATTAGCTATCATGGGTTCCAATAAGCCACGGGGAGCGGAAAAATTTCCCAACTGAAATTTTAGATTTTTCCTTAATTCACCTAAATTCCCGGGTGAATTAATGAATTTAATGTTATCTTTATAGTATTTTATGCATTATTCCACGGCTGTTGATTTCGTTCCCCGACCTTGAAAGAACATTGCTTATCCACTGAGCTATCCGTGCATTAGATTAAACAATGCTTTATTATACCTATAGAGAAAACTTCTTTATAACACCATTTATATATATATTGTTTTCTGGTAATTCAACAACAACGATTAAAATAGAAAAGCCTTTTATAAAAATTTAGTATTCAGATTTTAACTCTTATCTTAACAATCCCACTTAATTTGACAAGATTGGACTTGGTCAACATATACTCTACTTAACTTATCTATCTACTTAACCCCACAATTCTTTAAACGGAAAAAGATTATGGTGAGCCGAAGGCCGTATGAGATTTAGTTTAACGTATTTCCTGAGAGAACTTCATCGGTTTCGTGCTGCAAAAGAACTTTAAGGGCATTATGGTGAAGGGCATTATGGTGAAGGACATTATGGTAAAGGGCATTATGGTGAATGGCATTATTGTAAAGGGAATTTTGGTAAAGGGCATTATGGTAAAGGGCATTATGGTAAAGGGCATTATGGTAAAGGGCATTATGGTGAAGGTCATTATGGTCAAGGGCATTATGGTTAAGGGCATTATTGTAAAGGGCATTTTGGTAAAGGGCATTATGGTAAAGGGCATTATGGTAAAGGGCAGTACTGTGATTTTCATGTATTTTGAGTAATCCTTTATAAGGTTTGGACCTAGTTTTGGTCATTTTAATATGTTCTTAAAGGGGATTATGGTGAAACTCCATTCTTACTTCTCTCAAGAGTCATCGTGAGGTTTTAAAGTACACTTATATTGACATTTTAGAGAAATTTGCAGTTTTGGACCCAGAATCAGCAGTATTAGAGAAAAATGACCAAAATTGGATTATTCTGTTTTACCTGACTCTGAATTTAGTTCTATAACTTTCACAGAAACCTTCAGATTTTACACATTTATATCCATGTATGAAGCTGGATGTAGTCGACCGCCCTTTCACTTCTCCTATGCACCTTTTCGTCTTGAAAACGTGAGAAATACCCACGAAGATCAAGGTATTTTGGCGGGTTATATTTTGAAAAACTGCACAACTCGAAATATTATTGGCCAATCAGGCCATGTCAGGAATATTTCATTGGCGCACGATATTTTACGAAGAGCGCGATCAAAGGGATTATAACATGCGGAAAATGGGTATAAATCGCGCGTCTGAGACGCGTGTGAGCGTGCGTGCGCGCGATCGCATAGGGCGATCGCATGTAGTTTGCATAAGTGCAAACTAGCACTCTGAGCCGATCAGAATCATGATATGTAATTTCCAACAAAATATTGAATTACAGCCAAAATATGGTGACAACCACTTATCATTTCGAATAATCTTCAAAACAGAAAACCACAGAAGTGTCATTGGATTGGTCGAAGATGACAACATGTATTTTACAACACTGAAATAAAGTCTTCCTGTGCTTCTTTGAGATAAGTAGATATAACTTGAGGGAGGATATATATTTCAAGAGTGCCTTTTTCTTTTCGAACTGATGTTTGATGTTCTGATGTTTGATTTAGCCTGCTAATAAACTTGTTTGATTACCAAATTAAATTTGTTTAAAGATAGATGTTTGTTTGTCTGTTAAAGTAATTGTAGTTTTTGAAAATCAATCTATTTTCTGGCGTTATTATTTTTTCTGAAGAGGAAGAATCCTCGCACAGCTATATCTATCTGACACATTTACCCTAAGAAGCAATTAACTGCAGGGATTTGTTTATTGTGCGGTCCCTATTGCATGCATTGGCTGTGTAGATATCGAGATTAACGCCTTGTATGCGATTCTTTTCCTGGCTTATCACCATGAAATGCTCTTTTTAAGAAAATGTTTATTTACTTTAAAATCATTTCTTCTATAGATATCCGTACTACTGCCGTGGTCTGAAAAAAAGTCAGTATGTAGAAAAACGTCATTTTGAGAAGGTCAAAGAAAATCTAGTAGCCTTCATCTTGAGGGCGTGTTATCTATCTAAATACTCTACTGACCTCTCGTAAACTTGACTTTTTACCTCTAAATGATATTTGGGTCTTATATTCTTCCAAATTAAGTTTTTATAGTAGTTACTGTTTTTTTAGTGACATCGTTGCACTGAAACATAAAGCAATGGGCTAATAAAAATGTATATGGGCTGACAAAAGAAAGTATGTCTACATACATATGTCTACATACTGTCTTTTGTCAGTCAATTTATATGAAAATTACGAAAACTAATAAGTTTTACAGTCAAAAAAGAAAATATAAGCAAGAATTTTCGGGAAGGCATGATATTAGGTGATAAAAATTCCAAATTTCGATGGGCCGACAAAAGACATTAAGTGCAGTTACTGTCTTTTGTCAGGCCACGGCAGCCCTATTGTCGTACAAGTGCATGCAGCTAAATACGTAGCAGACGATTATTGTAATGCAGAATTTCTGCTACGTATTTAGGTTCGGGTATAATTGCATGCACCAACTACCGAAGCATGTCATATAAATTGAATTTGGAAAATAAACGGATGGTGGTAGCGTTTGCCTTCCCCCATATTGTTTCTTCAATTGTAAATGGCCACGTTGTGAACGGTGTTTATGATTAAAATGAAGCCGTTGTATAGCGTATAACAATTAAAAAACCTTCTGATATAGCTATATGAAATATAATTTTTTCCTCTATTTTCTCTCTTTCAGATGAGGACGCAAGACAAGTTGGTAAACCTTCTGAAGTTCATTGTATTTCTACTCAAGATGCACCAGCGGAGAGCGTACAACCTGAAGAACCAGTTGATGATGAGCACCTACATGATGTTCCGCTCAAACATATGGTTGTCGTGGAAACTATGGAAGGGATTGATGACGTAAGTCGAAGTTGTTGTTTTTTTCATTTTGTGTTAAGAAGTCTTATTCACATAATAATTACCTACTTATATTGCGGTCTGATATGTGAATCCGTGCGATTGTTTTGTTTAAAGCAGGGATTATTCATTTCTGGAAAGCATATGGGGAAAGAATTCCAAAAAAAAAAAATGCTTTCAATTTTCTTATGGCCAATTTTACAATTTACAGATCAGAATTGAGCAGAGTCCAAAAAAAGACAAAAATCAATATCTCTAGCTATATAAAGGGCATTTGGTGAACGTCATATACATGGTGAATGAAAATGTTTACAGACCAGATTGTCTTTTTTGTGAATTATGGTATTTTTGGTCTGTAAAATATATTCTGATCAACAAAATAATTAAATATTTGGCGAGGGGTAAATCAAAAAACGTTCGAAAGGAAAGAGTTTTTTAAATTTTGAAAGAGTTGTTGGAGTTTTTAGATCTTTAAAGAGTTTTCGGGAGTTTTTCGGAGTTTTAAGAGTTTTGGGGTTTTTTTTTGAGTTTTTGGGAGTTTTTTTTGAGTTTTTTTGAGTTTTTTGGAGTTTTTTGGAGTTTTAAGAGTTTTTGGGAGTTTTTTTGATTTTTTGGGATTTTCTTTTGGAGTTTTTTTTATTTTTTGGGAGTTTTTGGGAGTTTTTTTGAGTTTTAGAGAGTTTTAAAGAGTTTTAGAGAGTTTTTTTTTAGTTTTCGGGAGTTTTAAAGAGTTTTGAGAGTTTTAGAGAGTTTTGTGAGTTTTGAGAGTTTCTAATGGTTTCTATGGTTTCATAGCAAAGTTTTTAGCGTTCTAGGAAGTTTTCAGCGTTTTAGAGAGTTTTCAGAGTTTTAGAGAGTTTTCATAGTTTTAGAGAGTTTTCGGGAGTTTTTGTGAGTTTTTGTGAGTTTTAGGGAGTTTTGAGAGTTCTAGAGAGTTATAGGGAAATTTAGATAGTTTTTGGGAGTTTTTTTCAAAACGGACGAGAGTTTCTACAGTGATTTACCCCTCGGACTTAGAGATTTGAATAAGATACATCATCTCTCAAAGTTTTATCAAAAATCATTGAGTAGATCAGATGTTACAGTCCGGTCTGTAAATTACAAATAATGTTATTTTTCAGGACCTATTGAAGATTGAATACGACATGTTCTTTTTGTGCACTTTTTATTGAGATCTATTATCATCATTTCGACTTAAAAAGGGATTCCATATGTCACCATTGATATCAGGGCATAATAAAAACAAACTAAATTAAGACAGGGTTGAAGATTGTGTTTCGAGACGAGTGCAGCAATAAAAACGATCGAAGCGATAAGAAGAGGGGAGCAAGTAAAGACGAGTGAGCGAGTAAAGACGATGGAGCGTGTAAAGACGATGGAGCGAGTAAAGACAAGGAGGCGAGTAAAGACGAGGGGGCGAGTAAAGACGAGGGAGCGTGTAAAGACGGGGGAGCGAGTAAAGACGAGGGAGCGAGTCTTAACTGCGGGCGGTTATTGCTGTACAGCTTTATTGCGTCAATGAAGAATTTGTCGCAGAATAAACAGAATGAGAGATTACAATATATTTCAGCCAAACCGGACATTTTCAAGTATTTAGATATATACATAAAAAATAATTGTCACTGTTGAAATCTAGAAATCTTCCACTGTACAGGCTTACTGGGCAGTTGATACAGGATGTCATGACCATTTAAATTGCAATATAATTGTTAAAGAGATTGTACTTCCAGCTCTATTTTTATGTTGCATAATTATTTGTTTTCTCCTGGAATCTTTATTTATCATTTAATGAACCGTTCTTACAGGAAGTTCACCTCCAAATATTTACATTCTATATACCTTCGGTTGAGATCAATTGGAAAGCAGTGTGTGAGCTAACTCAGTTCGACTGCGGAAAAGATCCAAGGAGTCATAAAAACAGGGCTTTTAGTTGGTGTAACGAGCTTTAATTGATGGCTAGTGATCTATTTAGTTTATGAATAGAAATTTTCAAAAAGAGTTAAATTTATCGTAAATATGTATCTTGATATAAACTTTAAATTAAAAGGATTGTAATGATGAGAAAACCAATGGTATCATGAATGTTAAAAATGTACAAAAATTGTTAAATTTTCAAGGATTGCACTTTATATGTCAATAAATAAAGGTATAAATACTACAATTTGAAGCATAGATCTACATGCCCCATCATCATAAGCGGTATCTATTGATCTATGAATCAATTCCTATGTAACTTACATTGTAAGGCCCGTTAAAGAAGACATGAGTTTATCGTCGCCACCCGCAAGAAATTTGGATGCCGCGTCTCAAGTTTTCATTATTTTTTTTATGTATATATTTTCTAAAAGTATGTTCAAACCTCAAGATTTTAAGCTTTAGACATAACTTTTGACCATGTAACTATGATTTTTTTTATGTATATATTTTCTAAAAGTATGTTCAAAACTCAAGATTTTAAGCTTTAGACATAACTTTTGACCATGTAACTATGATTTTTTTTATGTTTATATTTTCTAAAAGTATGTTCAAAACTCGTCATTTTTTTAGCTTTAAACATAATTTAGTCCATATACCAGTCTTAAAAATTGATAGTCACTATATGCAAGTGAACCAATAGACTGGTGTATACAATCAACCTCATATTACCCTTCGAAATATAGTTATGAAGTTCTCGAAGAAAAAAGTATAAGAAAAATGAAATAATAAATAATGTAGCTATGATTTTTTTATGTACATATTTTCTAAAAGTATGTTCAAAACCAATCAACCTCCCATTACCCTTTGAAATACAGTTATAAAAGAAAAAAGTATGACGAAAATTAAATAAAAAATAAACATAAAATGTCTCCCGCCAGCATCATTTTTTTCAAAACAAGGACGATAAACTCAAGTTTTTTTAACGCCACTAATTTGTGCACAACTAAATGAGTTGTTAAATAGTCGGGAGTTGGACCCAGCTGATAAGGACAGTGAGTGTCTAGAGAGCATGACTAGAAGAGGTAGTTTTTGTGACAGTAATTAGAAATTGCTATTCAAATATATAATATCTGAAATTGATAAAAATGTAATTTGTTACGACAAGATTCATGGCAGGTGAGTTCGGATTTTGTATAGAATGAAAAAAGCTTCGACAAAAATTTCAAACGCTGAAAAATTATTTTATAATTACGAAGATTTGATAAAAGGAAAAGAATTCTATTCTTTGAGATGCAATTGTTACGATTTACATGCACTTGTATTTCAATCTAAATGTTAGCAATATAGTGTGGTCGTGTTGGATAATAACCTAGACAAAATTCTCATACAAGGTTTTTTGATGGAATTATATACATTTTTTAGCGTAGAATCCGAAAATCATACGCCTCACTTTGAGGCTGTTGGGCAAAGTGCAGTTTTGAAGGCATTTTTTAATTTACTCATTAAAAA
>JAUKPT010000352.1:0-21021 GCA_032273505.1 Nanomia bijuga | reverse complement strand
TGTTAAATGTTGTATGTGTCGTAAATGTTGATCCATCTCCGTTAGTAGAGCTTAATATATACTGCCTCTATCGGGAAAGTCATGTACATGGATGAAAATCATAGAAAAGAAAAAAATCATCACTGCGAAAAAAGTGGCACAAATGTGAAAATGAGGAAAATAAGGTCAGCCGTTAATATTTTTTAGTTTTTGTGCCTTAAAATCGTGTGTTGCATATTTCATGTAATTTCTGAATTTAGCGATCGTCAAAAGATACAACAAAATTATAAAAAAAAGAAGATAGGAAATTTCTTTCAAGTAACTAAGTTATAGTGGTGACTAGAATTGTCTGGAAAATGTGCTTAATTCTTATAATCCATTCAATCCGATTTGTTAATGTGCTTGTTAAGCATAATTCTAAGAGATCATCGCCAGATTTCGGCTATTTAAACCATTTGATTGGATAGAAATTACAGCATCGGAAAGCTTATTGGTTAAATTCAAAATGTTTAAATAAAAAGTGATAAAAAAGCTATTATATGGAACTAATCAGAATCTTGATGATGTAATCTTCAACTAAACAATCGGCAAAATTAGCAATGATTAGGTAACAATTCCTTACGCATTCATTTGAATTATCTTGTTTCTCTGCGACTTAAGTGTCACTTACTCGCTTAGTCATAAAGTCTGAGTAACTCAATTATATCGGATGTTAACGCATAGTAGATGAATACATTAATCATTTATGCTAACAACTCATTCTTCAAGAGAAAATCTCAAATATCCTTATGACTAATTAGATGCCTTCATGGTCCTTTGAACGTTTGAAGAAAATATTTAGATTTTGAAATATCTCTTTAACCTTTAAAAGAAAACGACGAGGAATAAGAAATAAACCTTAAATCATTTCATGGTATCATCGGACAAACAACAAGGAGCATATAACATGTTAACATAGTAAGTTACTTTATGCTTGACAATGCAAATACAAGATCTTTGCTTTCTGTTTTTCAGCTAATCATCTGATAGATCTATTACACTATTCGTTTCTGAAGTATAAAGTTTATAAGCATATTGTGGCTAAAAAAGCGCAAGCATAACTTAAGCCTAAACATCTTTCTTTACCCAAATCATCAAATTGAGATTGATGTAAATTTTTAAAACGTCTTTCGTTTAAACTTTCTTTCAGTTGCAAAATCATAATCATAATTATGATAACTATTGAAGCACATTATGAGGCAAATTTGGTAAGTTCCAAATTTGAATGTTTGATTTGAAGAATGAAAAAAAATCAATATTTTGTATAAAAGATTCCAAGCATAGTTGAGCCTAAGCCGAAAGAAATGATGTTAGTGTGAATTATCGAAACTTTGACAGCATTATCAATAAATCATAATCGCTCTTGAATCACATTGGAAGGCAGTTTTTTCTACGTTACCATAGACAGGGAGAGGTAGAAGAAGATAATATTATTCCGAGGTTTCGAACCATTTTAATCCATTCTCAAGTGTAAAATGAAACTCCTTCTTTAGAATGAGAAGTGGTTCTTCTACATCTCCTTCTACTGTGCGCTTTTTATATAGGGTGGTGCAAAACCAAGTGAAACATGCGCAAATATTACAGAAACGTCATACTTTATAGTTCGATGAAACTGAAAATCATGAAAATAGAAATGAAAATGAAAAGAGCAAATTCAAGACCCCCTTCCCCCCTTGTGACCCTTTCTATTGACAAAAAGTATGTTTTTATGTAGGGGCGTAACAAAATTGGATATCCCTCATCTAGTGTTTGTAGGCAGTCTCGTCCATACATCATAAATTCGAAAGGATTCATAAAACTCTCTTCTGAATCTCTAACAATATTGATTGATACACTATCACGTCAAAGTAGCAACGGACATAGGTGTTTTGAAATCATTCTGAAATTGTAGATGATAACATCCGGTAACGATCGTCATCAGCTAAAACATATAGAACAGACACAGAACAGTCAGTAAGTATGTGAGAATTTGTATCATAGAGTAGTAGTACTGTCATAATTGCAACTCATTGTAATGTAGAATGGTATAGGACAGATACAGCGGTTAAAATAAGGGTTGGTTGAGTCATCGGTGAACAAATAATTTTGCAAATTGAGGCTTTTGAACTTTGGGTTTTGCAGGATTTTGGCTATTAATTTCTAGCATTGGGCTATTTTGGAAGAATCTAAATAAGATAGTGATCGTAAATAAGGCTTGGATTTAGTAGATTTACGTATTTTATAAAATAGTAATCAAGTATGATGTTTAGGGATTATGGTTAATTTAATTTTTTGATTGGTTCGAAATTACATCATCACTATACTGATTGGTTTATAGGAGTGTTTTATCATTTTTGAATCTAACAAATCATCAAATTGTGACATTCTAGATTAAACCTTTTAGCTTCATTATGATCAAAATTTGGCGATAATCCCTCATCAACTATGAGGTTTAGTAAGAGTGACATTTTTCTCAAATAAAGTTGGAAACGTTTTGAGATTGTCTGCAAAAACTTTGGGTAATTTTGATGTTTAATTGGTTATTAAATGTCATCATGTGACTGATTGGTCCGCTTATAAATACTTTCATGATTTTGAGTTGTGACGGGACCACAAATTGTGACATTTTAGAATAAATCAATCGAGTTTTTAATGATGTAATTTTCATCCAATAAAATATTTTTTCCCATGGTTCTTGTAGAAAATTTCCTCTGATCAAGGAAGGCAGATATAACTGCTAAGAAAAGTTGCAATTAGATTGGTTGATAATTACATCAAGATTCTGTTTTCGATCATTTTGAATTATCACTGGCATTTATGTAAAATATCAAATTATGGCATTTTGATTTGAACCAGTCAGTTTCTTCGTAATGTAATTCCAAACCAATGACAATCTCTTTAAGAATTTCTGGATTTTGACTTGTTTCAAATGGTGAATAATAGCTGCGTGTAACTCATAGTAATTATTTGTACATCGCAAGAACATTATTTTCCTAACGAGAACATCCATTTATGAGGAAATTTGGAACTGAAAAGGTACATTATTAACGTGTTTTAGTATTTACATTCATAATTTCATACTGATTTCTAATTGGTGATCGTGGAGTGATAGTTTAGTCATAAAACATTAAAAGTTGAGCTGAGTTTACGTTAACAAGTTTTCTGTTGTGGAAATGGACTGGTAAAATGAGAAAATTCATTGAGAATGTAAGTGATATTCTCCTTTGTTGTACTGTTGTTGGGCTGAGATTAATGAAGAATCTTGCTACTCTTTTATTTTGTCCCCTTCTTTGTTAAAGCAAGTGATTTTTTGTTTAATTTCTATATGGTTTTCAAAGAAACAATATGATTTTGAGGAACGTTGTACAGAATTGGGTAGGTTGACTTTTTAACCCTAAGTGTGTTTAATGTTTTGAGTGTTCCTGTGTCTCTTTTCTTTACCAACTTTATGCTAATAATCTTTTGCCTATCATTGTTTTAATGCTTGTAGTTTATTTGATTTAATTCTCTATCATACGTATTTGTGGGCAGGTCATAATGGTCACAATATTTATTACCAAATATTGCACTGTAAAGGTTGTCCGGATACATATCATGAAGCAAAGGGTTTATGGCGGGGTAGGGGTAAAGTGAGGGTGATTTTTCATACCTTGATACTCGACATTTGGCTTTGTTTGTTTCGCGCGGTCAGTTTAACCCCTCCCCCAGTCTGGATAGGGTTAATATATGAAAATTCTTTTTAATTTGGTGCAATACAACACACGTCACTTTTTATTATCAATTAAGCTGATCTTCTTGCCCCTAGGCCCGTTGACGTCATTTTCAAATGACCCCTACGACTGACGAAATACTGTCATTAAAAGAATGTTACTATTCTTAGTAAGCATGGTATTCATAGAAATTCATCATCTTCCGTTTTATAAGAATCTATACTTAAACAAAAAATAACCCTCAAGTAATAAATAATTTTTGATAAGGAAAACTTATCGAAGACCTGTTTCCTTTTAATGGACTATTATGAAGGGTAATTTGTCAAATTAGGCCTTCTTTGAAACGGTTATTTGGTTAAATTGATAATTTGTTAATCATTTTTATCTACGAATATAAAGCTTACATGGAAATCTTTACAAAATTTATTCACGATGCATTTCGGTTAAATCATAGTTCGTATATAAATAGTTATGAAACGCAATTGAAATTGACAAAGACATCGTTATATCTTGAGGTAAACATTTGTGCACGAATAATACCACGTGACTTGCAATTTACGACTGTTTCAGGATTACATTTATTATGGCGTATTTCCCAATTGGTTAAAAATATGGTATTGTTTCAAGTAATCGTTTTCATCAATAGATTTCAATACATTGGGTGATTAATTATTCGTACTATCATCGACAATAACATATAACAATTATAACAATAGGTTTCCTAACTATTAGATAAACTAAATATATGGTTAAATCGCCTTTGTCATGTTGTACCAGAATATGACAATACGAAAGTTGCATCTGATTATTTCAAAAAATACTCGGACTAAGAAATGATCATAATATCACATTTTTAAACTAAGAACAAATTCTGGTAAGTTTACACTTCTTTATGTCAATTATGTTAATTCTTTTGGTTATTGCAACGCAAATATCTTTTCCCATGAAATAACTTTACTGACATTCTTGTTACCATACCATATCCCATCACTAACAACTAAGTGGATATTTCGTAAAGCTTTTCAGACAGAAATCCTTTATAAATGAGATGGTATTCTTACAAGGATAGAATATCTTGGTTTATTCCAAAGTGTTATTATTTGTGGGTGTTTTGGGCTAAATCTCATTAAACACAAATCACTGCCCCTATGTGTAATTTCCAATCGAATGGCAAACTTAATTATCAGTGCAGACAAATTGTAAAGATTTTCTATGGAAAGAACATATATCAAATGGCAAAAAAGTTGTGGGACAGACTATGCCAGTCTTATCTTATTTTAACCTCAAATCAGATGTGTCTCCTGCCTAGTTGTGAAAATCTCATACGAACCACTTACCACAATTGAAGTAATCCATGACACTTAATAGTATCAACTTTTTCTTGCTTCAAAAGTAAGATAACACATGCTTTGAAACAATACGAAACTCCATTAAGTGTGAAGGATTGTCTGCAAGTTTATACGTTAACATTTCGTTCGGTTGAGTAAACGTAAATTGTAGCCATATATGTTAATATTTTCATAATTAGATATAGATTTGCAGGCTCAGAGAGCCTCGAAGAATCATTTCGTTATTATTCGTAATTATCGGTAGAATCCAATCTGCTTTTAAAAGCATTGAATTTCAGTGCATTAACCATTCCTTTGGTAAGTTATTCCATCTCTTTGGTATTTTGTGGTTGAACTAGTTTGATTTACGCATGAGAACGAATTCTTTTTGGTGTTAAGGTTTGCACTGGTACACCATTCATACATTTGTTAGGATTTTACAGTTTAGTTTGGTGAACTGGTATGAATCGTGTGTATTTGTTCTTGTTTTCTTTCTCTGTTTTCTTTGTATTTTCCTGCCTCAATTGTAATGTGTTCAGAAATAAAATCTTTATTATGTTACTACTTTTTATTAAACTTCTCAAAATTTAACTTTTATTAAAATTGTAAGATTAGAATTGGGTCTGATAGGCAAATCTTTACTCAAGAATCACAAACAGAACTTCCACTTTTATACGAGATTCTTTCAGAATTATTTAGATTTTTGTGCCAGAAAGATTCCAGAAATCGATTGGTAAATTAAAATATGGATTTTTTAAGTATGATACAAAGCTCTTTTATTTAAGTGAGCAAAAAAATATGTTCTTGATATACTTTTTCACAATTAAGTACCCTTGCTAAGAAAATACATACTAATTTGCCTTTTTTAGGGATATCTCAAACAGAAAATGTCTGTTAAGTAGACCATTACGTTATTTCAACTGTTTTACCTTTTCTACTGATGTATTAGAGACATTGGAGGACTAGATTTTTTATCAAAAGTTTTCATATTTTTTTTTAACAGATTATGCTTGTGTCTGTAGCACCGCCACAGTGCGCGCATATTTTTGGATAATGATCCACGGCGTAATATGACAGCTCGAATTCGCTCCCAGATGACAGATTTCCCCTTACAAAAATAGTTTTGAGGTATTTTTCATCCCTATATGCGCCAGTCCCCACATTCAGAAAAATTCGAGTGTTTTTCTACTCTCAAATCCTCTTTCAATCTGTGTTTTGCATGAAAAAGTGTAACGGTAACGGTAAACAGAAGATCGATTTATCATGGCCTTCATGATTTACGCTTATACAACTGGATTAGTACAGCATTATGGGATATATCATTTACAAGAACATATTGAAATTAAAATTGAGTTGATACACTTTTCTGGAACATTCCAACATATTAACTTCCCCGTGACTTGCGAAATTCACAACGTTTTCGTTTCTACCAGTTTGCCTTTATTTTGACTAAAAATACAAGAGATTAGAATGTAATCCAGGAAGTAAATGAAATGTTTGATTTGACACTGATAAAAAAGTAAATAACACTTCAAATATAAATGGCTTTCTGCTTTAAATCATGTATTTAGTCAAAGTGGACTCCCAATTATCAAAATGGGCGTAACTTATCTGTACAAACTGTTGAATATTCACAGTTGTACTAGTTGCTTTAGGGGCCGCCGATAAATTCAATTTGTAATTTTAACAGACAAAACCTGCTATAGATTATACCGATTGAATTTTTCGACAGCTTCTAACTAATAATCACTAAAATAAATACAAAAATTCTTTTGTTCGAACAAAAATCTCTGACAGACTATATAACGATTATCTAAGATACTGCATCCTGTGCCAACCGCATTCTGAGCAATGTTTTCAGACTTACACGTGTTTTGCTTAGGATGTGTGGCCAACACAGGAAGTTTTGAGAGGAAGTTGTGTGTCTGTGAATCAGGGTACAAAAGAAGAAATTTGAATCTTGTCGAGTTTTTTTCTCAAGACAAGCAAGTTGTCTCCAGTGAGATTCTGGTACTCAACCCTAAACGTAATAGGCTTTTTAAATTTTTTGACAATTTCTCTGGTATCTAAAGAAAATATTAAAATATATATATTTTTCCTAACCAAAAGCGAGGCCGGGGAGGAGAAAATTTTGGGATATTTTATCGACTTTAGCGTTCTTTCTCCATTGTCTTTCGTGTTTAAAAAGATTTAATTTCAGAGGGGGTCGCCCGAGTACGTTGAGGGTTAAGAAGAAACATAGTGATGAATTTTCATGTTAACCTGCCATCTTTTTTCCCATCTTCGTTTTCCAACAAGTAAGATATCTTAATGAACACAAAACCGACTTTTGGTAATAGCATGTATTAATTTCAAGCCCTGCACATATATTGCTGTAAACAGACCATGTTTAAAGTAGACCTCATTTAAAACAATTTTGTTGATTCCATTTGATGACGTCATTCGATCTCCTCCTACAGTTAAATCTTCCTTTCATAACCACTTTCAAAATCTTAATATTTCTAAATAACATCAACCTTTTCTAAAGCTACGTTCACATTGTGACGATTAAGAAAGGAGTGCACGGGGACGAAATATCAAAATATCTGCTCCAGAGGTATTCCTAGGTCTCATTGCATCCTAGTTCATAACTAAATTTTAGAACCTTTTAGAAACATATATTAGTAACGACCTTTCTTTTAACTACACTTAACAAGAGCCGCATGAATTGTTCTTTTCTAAAACACATTTTTTTGCCTTTGATAGCGACGAACATTTTCCGGTTTTAACATCCCCTTTCGCTTCAATCTATGCTCTGTTTGCAAGAAACGGTACCCCCAAATAAATAACTCTCTTGGTATTTTTTTTAACCTTTTGCTATAATTTCTCAAATTCTTACATTACACACATTTCTTTTTTGTTTTCTTGTTTGAACCCCCCCTCCTCATGAGCTGCATGGGCACCATCTAAAAGTTACACGGCGGGTTTCCGTATGACAGTTTCAGGGCTGATAAAATACGTTACGTCCCCGACAATCCCCGATGTAAACTTTACGCCATAGTGTGATCTAAGCCTTAGATAATCATTGACGACTATGATAAACGAAGGTAAGATTAACAAAAGAGTTTCCCCTAGCAACACAGTTAGTACATGTCCCTTGCCATCATTAAAACGACGCATGAATGTTAATTATCGCGCGGCGAGATAGGCTTTCCTTATTTCGCGCTCTGCTGGCTGCATGCTGTCATCAAATTAATCAGAAATGGACGTCAAAAAAATATGCGTTCCATCATGTTTTGTCAATTTGTTCACTTTCTCTTTTACGGTTTTGTGTAGATGTCTTGTTAAGCAATATATTTGAGTATTATAGTTAATTAATTTTGGAACGAGGGGGTTAAATGAGTAAATTAATGAATAAGTTCGTTGTTTAAACGATCTCATTGTAACTCGAGTGAAGTGACCGATGCTATCGCTTGTTGAATCTCACCGTATCAATATGAGGGATTTAGACCATTATGGAGGTAAGTGGAAAAAGGTCATTTTTGTATTTAGGTATTTTTCAAAATAAAGTGAGACGAATTTTTTACATCGCTATAACTTCTGCAATTTTCGTAATTTTTACACAATTTGTAGCGACTGCTGAGTTTGGACTAATACTAAATACTTAACAGCACATAATTTACATTTTTTTCCCTTTGTCTTTTAAAAAAATATGCCACGGGAGTTCCCAATCTTTGTGAAACTGTGAAAATATTTTCGATGAAGTTACAGTATGTGTATAAATAGTCGGGTAGAAATATGGTCTATGCATCAAAACCCACAGCAGCGCAGAAGCGCCGCTGACACAAATGGATGCAAATCTTGCAAGAAATACCAATTACTTAGCAAAATCTCTTCCACAATTTCATGATTATTTTTCGTTGTATGCTCTAATTCAAGCTGAATACCCTTTTATTATTGCTGGTATTTAAAACTTTGTTTGATGGGTTAGTCGCATGGCGTACTATAATAACAGGCCTCGTCACTATGCATAAAAATCTAGTTCAGTGCCTTACCGTAATTTTTTTGACAAGTTTATATCATCAAATAATGTCTTAAGAATTAATTTTCAGAAGAAATGGTCGAATCTTCCTGGAATTGTGAGGCAATTTCGGTTTTACTTAAGCATCCAAAAACTCGCGAAGTAATGAAAGTTATGACTTCTTGTTTTAGCAACAGTTATATGTTATCATGGTCTCAATGGTTGCCAAGTATCAAAAAATTGGAAGCTACAAACATGGGGTAAAATAGGAAAAACATTTTATTAAGTGAACTTATTGTTAAAAGCCAGACCGCAATATAAAGCTATGTTCATATAATAAGTATTTTGTGCACTTAAATTGTGTCGATACAAAAAGGATTTATTCAGTCAACCTCTACTAAACCACTCATTGTTGCGAACATATATTTTACTAAAATCCAAGAAGTGAACCTTTAGCATGAATTGAACCTACTAAAAATTACAAAAGATTATCAACAAGTATGTGGTTTAAATTATCATTGCACAAGTAAAACTGCTATATTTGACTAAACCAGTCATATTATTATTACATTTATTATCAAGCACTTAAAAGACTAGATCAGCAATAAATTTGAGTACCCTCCTTAAGTCCAATGTTTAATAAATTTATTGTTAAGAGCATAATATACTACTGATAAAACTATTTCAATAAAAATTGGCACTTTTCTTACAAAAAACGGAATTTCTGGCGTGATACTATTTTCTAGGATGGAGTTAATCTCGATTTGATATTGACTAGAAATCAAGGTTCACATTTAAAGGGCATAGTTCTCTTGGCGCTTTTTCAAATGTTCAAGAACAAGTTGGTATGAAACTATATTGTACTATTTTGCAATGTGGAGATGTTTATCTCGTTTAATACGCTACTGAGCTAATGACATGGCTCATAGATTCATAGATCACGCAACAGATTCTGCTATATGTTACGATTTATGTTGTTCAAAGAGGTTACTTTGTACTATACCTTTTTAGAAAAGTTCATTTAATGTATAACCTACAAAAAATGAGGTATTGACAATTGCGTAAAAAAGCGAGCGCAGAATGATTCTGAAAGTTATTGTATGTTTACCCGAATGAATGGTTGAGATAAAGAAACTTTTGATTCAATGTGGTTATCATGTTTGCCATGCTTGTCATGCTTTGCCATGCTTGACATGTTTCGATGGGAGCTTTAATCTTGAATTTTCTTAAAGATGGTACCATTAAAACAACTAGTTTTCTCCTTAACCATCTTCAAATATAACCCACGCAACCCCTCTGTTCAATTTGTGTGGTAACAAAAAAAATTATTTTCCATTATCATCATGAAAACGCGACATGGTCTTTTTCGTGTCCCAGGGAAGTACAGGACAAATGAAAGAATGAAAAAGAAAGAACAATTAGAATGTGAATTTCTATTGTAAATGAACATGTCATAGATAGGTTTACGTGAAGGTTTCTTCTTTTCTATTATATTAGTAAAAATATGAAAATACTGTTTTGATGAAAATCGTCGTGAAGAGATTGTTTTTTTTATAAATTGTGTTCGGTTTGTGATGAGAGGTTATCAGTTTTTTTCCAGGTACATAATTCATCTTTTTAGCTGTTTCTGGTGTTTTTGATATAATTTTCTCTTTTGGGCAGTTAAGACGTTTATACCAGATAATCATATGTTTGAGAAAGAAATGCACTCTGCTTTTCTCATAAAAGGGCAGACTAAGCGCAAATTTTTTTGTTTTCTTTAGAATTTTACAGAAATCTTTTTGTTCTAAGAGAAACAGTGGCGTCGCAAAGGGATGAAAAGTGGGTGGGTGTACAAACGAATGGAAATCCGACAGTGTAATAAACAATTTATGTGTGAGATACTTATGTGTGAACTGACTGAAGAGACCACTGCTTTAGAACAGGTAGCTTAATATCCAACTACTTAATCTAAAATTCCGATAGAATTAGTCAAAATTATGACGAAATTAGCAAAAAATCCGATAACATTTGCCAAATATTCGACAATATTAGCCAAAAAACCGACAACACTAGCCAAAAAAACGACAACTTTATAAAAGTCCGACAACTTGATAAAAAGTGTGTGTGTGTGTGTGTGTGTGTGGAGGGGGGGGGGGTGTAACACCCCACCACACCCCCCTTTAGCGACGCCACTGATGAAAGAATCTCCCTTGGCACTTTTTAATGTTGACCCCAGTTGCAGAAAGTGTGCGATACTGCGATGGTGATCGCAGTAGGCAGAGACAAATCTCAAGATCTCACGGAATGAATTAGGATAAACACGATTCCAATGTTTTTTATTCGAAGAAGGATAGGTTTGCCTGAGACTGAAGGTTATTAAAGATTTGATTTGTGTGCGGTCTGTTACATGGAAAATCAACCACAAAACATTCTCATCGCAGCCACTTTAAAGGTTATCTGCTTCTGGGGTGGTGAACTTAAACTTGTTTTATTCTGCATAGTCTTCCTCAAAGAAAACCTTTGTAAATTCCGTCTTGTTCTGGACATTCTCAGGAAAAACCTTGTTTTTTCTGTCACTAACCCAAATTTTTTTACATCTTTTCTTTGGCTTGAACAGTTAGTCGTAGGTTACAAAGAGAATATCTTATTATATACACACACAGGAAACCTTGAAGAATATTTTTCCGTTTTCCTCATACAAAGCCCATGCTTAATAGGATAAATAATTACAATATGTAATGTGGAAACTAGATAAGAAAAACACTGGGAAGAGAAAAATATTGATGGGAATAATCTGTTGGAAAATGACATGGTGTGAGTTACATACAAACTAACTTTTCTCTGTCTTAACGTTCTTCATCGTGATAACTATGAGGTTAATGTCAGAATTTTGATATGATTTATGCTTTTGTGTTATGTTTTGGTTAGGATTTTAAGTTTGAAAACCCAACTTCTCATAGTCCAGAAACCGAGTGAGTCAAGTTGACACGAGAAAAATCCATTGGACGTTTGTGGGTGGGTGGTTTTCCCGTATGGACGATGGACGGTGGTATTTTGTGGGATTTTTTATCATAAAAGACACGTCTAGATTGGGGTAGCGTCTGCATACTCAAGTTGCTACGAGAAACGTCCCATGTGGACGTTTATTCGGTGGCATTTATTTCCTATCTTTTTTAAAAATTTGAAAAGTAATTGCCACGATAGACGTTTCTAGACTGGGTGGGTATTAAAAAGAAACGTCTTTTGAACGTTTCTCGTGTTAACATGGACGTCACCCCTAAACAATGTCCAAAAAAGTTTCTTGTTGAATCAATACGTTCTTTTACCAAATCTGAAAACCCTTAAAAACCTTTCTTTGTGTGCATGGCAAACTATATAACAGGCCAGTTCAACGTGCAGGCAAGCTTTGAAATTTGTTATTCTTAATTTTTATTATTTTGCGAGGTTTAACTACTTTTGTGTGAAATCGAAAGTACCTCACAATTCCAGAAATTGTTTTGAT
Source organism: Nanomia bijuga (assembly GCA_032273505.1). Taxonomy (NCBI): domain Eukaryota; kingdom Metazoa; phylum Cnidaria; class Hydrozoa; order Siphonophorae; family Agalmatidae; genus Nanomia; species Nanomia bijuga. Next base: position 8,502 of record JAUKPT010000352.1, on the reverse strand, counting down.
TACATGTTTTGATAATATAAATAAGCCCTGATAATTTTATATATCTGTGACAGTTGAAAATCATACAGTTAACGTTGTGCAAGCACTGTTGACCATAAAAATATGGTGGCGACGTCACCATTTGTACTTACTCTCTTCCCCCTATGTTACCAATATTCACTATTTTGTGTGACCCCCTCTCCCCTCTACCCCGGTGACGTCCTTTTAGAATGACCCCTTATGGACGTTTCTCGTGGCTTATTGAGTACGCCACCTCTAAACAATGTCCGAAAGAAGTTCTAATATAACCGAAATGTTCTTGTACCAAATTTGAAAACCCTTAATCGAACTCTTAACGTTCAGCAAGTGTTCGACTCATATATCTCATATATGTCTTCCTCATTCCGATCATCGCTTGATTAAATATTTGTCGAGATAATATTCGCTTCTAGTTTGTATACTCGTGCGTATATTATACGCCCCTATTAATAACACTCAACTTTCAAAACAATCCAACATTCGTTTGTACCGGGATGTTTTCAGATCGATAAGAATGAGATATTTTAGACGCGTCTTATGACTCGTTTAAGCACCACTCATAGAGTCCATCTTCAAATGAATACTCTTTAATATTAAACCCATACAAAACACAACGTCATGTGTCACCTGTCCGCTGATTATCTGCAAACATGGGTAGGACAAAAAATCAGAATTATTTATCTACCGAGCAGGTCAAAAAATTAGAAAGAATCTCCGGACAAAACCACCCGACCAGTTAAAAAATCAGAAATACTCACCAGGATGGTCAAAAAGAAATTTTCGCACGCATGCAAAAGCAAGGGGAGTTGCCAATCCCTGATTCCGATCTTTTATTTATTGTATTGTTGAAATTTTGCAGAGATGTCATATGTCTCGGATTAACGGAAGAAATATTCGGAGGTTCTCTTTCCCAGAATCTTGGAAGAAATATTCTCGATTCCAATCTCTCCGTCTATCCATCTGACTGATTGACTGAATTATGGTATATCTATTTGTTTATGTCTGTCAGCCCGAAGGGCATTGTTTGGTAAGAATTCTTCAAATTTAGATGTCTGTCTGCCCACCAATGTCTCTGTTTTTCTGTCTTTTTCTGTATGTTCTCTTTCTTTACATTTTTGCAATTTTGGTCCATTTTGATTATGTTTCTTTTTGTTTACATTCAACACTTTAATATTTCCACATCAGCATTGGAAGCATTCCTTGATCAATTTGTGTCAATTAGTGCGGCAGAGTCATTTGCTTCGCATTACAATAATAACAGGCATTATTTGAGAAAAATGTTTCATATTTAAACATCTTGATTGACAACTTGCTAATCATCTGGTAATACCACGTGACTTCATACGACAAATATGTTATTCACAAATTGATTGTATTCGGCAAAAAAATTTTCTCTACCTTATTGTTAATTAAAAACTTAAAGGCAATATGACAATATGAAAATATGACAGAGTAAACAAACTGATGTATGTTTGAGCAGAAAAAATAGAGTAGAGCGTGAAAGAGTATAAAAGAGTATAACAGAAGTTTTGATATGCTTGACACTTTCACGTGGTCCAGACGAGTTTCTTTGAAAATTATCTTCCAGCCTCATTGTCTTATCGCCAAAATTTGGCTAATTTAGCCGATTAAACTTAATACATCATCAAGAATCTGATTTTCTTCGATTTTGATTTTAACAAAACATCAAATTGTGACATTTTGAATCGAACCAAAAAGCTTTTTGATACTGTAATCTCGGCGATAATTCCTTATTTTGTGAGATTAGTCAGAAATTAACATTTTGTCTTTTTAAACGTTAATTTATTTTCGTAGGGAATCATAACATTGTTTTTAGCTACTTTTAAGGATTTTTAGATAATGTTGTCTGATTTTAGGCTAATGTTGTCGGATTTTTGGCTAATTTTGTCGTAATTTCAAATAGTTTTGTCGGATGTTCGGCTAAATTTGTTGAATTTTTTGCTAATTTTTTCCGATATTTTTCTAAAGAAGAGGTATTTAAAGTCAGTTTACATATAAGTATCTATTTTAACGATAAAAAAACACCTTTATTGATTCGCTCGTACACCAACTTTTCATCTCTACGCAACGCCACTGAATACACCCGACATTAAATTCCATATGACCCCTCCCGCCTGCATTTTAGTATTTTGTAAGCAATACCATGTTGTTAATGTTATATTACTGGCCAAAAATCAGTCTCTGAATTCCCGGTCAAATTAGCGAGTCTATAATACATAATCATAATGAAGAGATCAAACCAAGATTATATTTATGATTAGCGATTTCTATTCCTAGAACCACAAATTTACGAAAGATTGCTGAGAAAAAGGAAAAAAAAGATGTGTTTATACTAAGGCTGAGACCCACGCGATCACACCAGTTAACAGTAACTTATCAATGTTCATAACAATTCATTTAGCTGGACAATTTCCGCGTTAAGCGTTTTAAATCATTGATTCAATTTACAACACACAAATAGAGGAAAAGAAGATATTTCTGACATATGTGCCATGTTGTATTGATATACAAATAGAAAAATATATTTTTGGATTGATCAAAAATAAAATATTTTTATTAATCAATAAACAAAAAACAACGATTACACATCTATCACTTTCGTTCAACTTTTAATCAAATAGAAACATACAATATGTAATATATACGTGGATGGTAATGATCATAGTGACATCATTAGAATCAAAGATTGCCTGTAAATTATGGATAAATTTACTGTTTGATTAATTAAAAATTACAACATTTAAATTCTGGTTTGTTCATTTAGAATTGTTGTAGAGATTTTGATTTCTTGGAAAAAGAAGTGTGACAAAAAGTGTGACATTTTTAAGTGAAGCCGAAGAGATTCTTGATGATGTAATTTTCAACCAATAAAATGACAACATTACTGATGATTGTGACATTATTGAAGTAATAAAAACTTATCAGATCCTGTATATTAGACTCTTAATCTTTGACAGGATTGACATGACAATATGGTATATGCTAAACTTACTTGGCAAAATGAAGTGGTACAGTTGTTTGATTGATTTACAGGATTAATATTTTTATAATAGAAAAGATCATACTTTTGTATAATCTTTAAAATAATAGTATTTGACCATTAAGGATAATTAGTAAAATATTATGTTTAAGTTAGGAATATTCAAATTACAAATTATGGATAAGTGTGTATAGTATTTTACCAATCAAATGATAAATTTACCCATATTTTGTAGACAATTCTTCACTTCTTTATTTTTGCATTTATAATCAGTGTTTGTAATCCTTTTGTTACTCATGTATTCTCTTCTGATAGTTTTTGTTGAAGGAGCAAAGAATGAGATGATTAATGATTCAGTTTGTAGATTAGTAGTTTCTCTTTAGATATCATATTCCAATTCACGATACTATCTTATAAGAAACTCCTGTATATGTAACAGGACTCAAATTTGAAAAATTTCTAGCGACTCCAGTACCGGCATTTTGACGAATCATCATTTCAATAAACCTTTCAATAGAAAATAAACAACTTAAGTGCAGACCAAAATACTAAGGTTGCTTCCAGTAGTGTATTTTCTCGATTACTTGTAGCCAAAGTTTCTGATTGTTTCATTGGTTTTGTATATCTTAAAAATAACCTGTTTGATTAAATATAGGACAGAGCTGTTTGATAAGTCCCTTAAGATTTTTGTGTTTCAACTTAGTGTGTTTAATCAGATATCATCAATAATAGATCAATTAAACTTTGATACACAGATGGCGTATTTATTCTTTTATTGTTAAACTACATCTTCCTTATTGATTTTTTTCTCATACCTTTTTTCTAATGATCGATTAAATGTAGGACAGAGCTGTTTGATTAGTATCTTAAGATTTTAAAGTTTCAACTTAGTGTGTTCAATAAAAAATCTTCAATAATAGTTCACTTTAACACAGATGACATTCTTCTTCTTCTTTTGTCAAACTACATTTTACTTATCGATAACAGAACTCTTAGTGTCTGAGGTTAGTGTGTTTAATCAGAAATCTTCAATAATAGACCAAATAAACTCTGATACACAGAAGGCATTCTTCTTCTTTTGTCAAACTACACTTTCCTTATCGATAACTACTTTTATTCTTAAACTTCTTCTCTACTGTTCGATTAAATGTAGGACAGAGCTGTTATTTGCTGACATACCGTGTCCATATCACAATAAACAACAACATGAACAAATAAACAAATTCATATCGAGTATACGGCATACTAAATTAAAAAATAAGAGGAGAAGGAAAGATTCCTCTGTTCTGTTGATGTAAAAAAAAAGTTAAATGACATTAGAGAATAAATATCATCAAGTCAATTTATTAAGGGACTGTCAAAGTATGATCAGCTTTAATAAGATTAGATTAATATGTGTATTTATACATTTAATTGATAGATAGTTTGACCATGACTACATGATTTGATGTTGTAAATATGAATATTCATAAACAAAGAATGAGGAAATATTCTCGTGGAATGGTTACACACTCTAAGATTAGATTTTTTATGTGTATTGATATATGTTTGATTTATGATAAATATGACCATGATTGTATGATTTGATGTTAAGAAGTTAACTTAGAGAAATTAATTGAGGAAATAATATACTGGAGTGGTTACACGTTCTACAGTTTAATATTTATTGATGCTGGTTTATCATGGCATCTTTTTGTTTTAGATTTAGTTGATAATGTTGTCCAATTGTGATCTTGGCATATCATATTTTGTAAATATAAATATAGAATAACGAATTGAATTGTTTAACGTTTTCATTTTTTTGAACATTTTCTTAGTAATTAAACGTGAAATCTATACCACAAGGGAATATAAAGAAAATTTCATAAAATCAAAAATATTTTGAAATTTATCTTTGTACTGTCTTTTTCAAAAGGCTATTTTAGGTACAATATCGACTTTTCTGAATGTTTGAAAAAATGTAATCACCCACAACTCACTTTTTATATATGGTTGCAATAGGAGGATTCCAGAAATTCCAGATTCCTTACTTTTCTTATTGTTGAATAGAAACTCCAACTGCTCAAAATGTCGAAAGTTTCAGGTAGATCAATAGATTGGAGATGGAAGCAAGATTTGAAAAGGAATTATAGATTCTTTTGATTTATAGCTTGTCTATTTTCTATAGTGGCAGTATGTAATCAAAATTTACTTTTACTTTTTTATCTGAAGAAAGATAATGAGTTTCGGGTATGGCTTAGGGATAATCTTAAAACGTTGTCTAACTAGACTAATGATTTGTTAAATATTACATGATGGAAGATTATGATTGGTTCACTGAAAAATGTTTTCACCATTTTTAGTTTTATTGAAATATCAATAGTCTAAATTAGAGAAAATTTTGAAATGACCCAGGCTCTATCGACTTTACTAAAAGATCTGGAATATCCGGTTCTCTGCAGCATTCCTTCCATCCGCATGACAGATACTTGATTCCATTTCATCTGATGTTTATCACTTTATCATTTCTCAGGAAAATTAACTCGAATGTTTTGAGCATTACCCGTTCTGCGCATCTCAAAGGAACCATAATGATAAAATGACTTAATTTCTCTGTCAGAAATATTTCGGGTAGCTTTCTGGCGGAGGTTTTCACGTACAGTACACAAAATGTCTTGTGCCATACATCATGGGAAATTCACTTCTTTTAACATTTTCTTCCATTAAAGAGAATCTCACCAATAATTTCATAGTGAACAGTTTGCTCTAGACAGCTCGTTACGAACAATCGTTACGAAAAAATGACATATTTCATGTCAAGTACATAGAAATTTCTGTTGGAATTCAGGCTTAAAACATTTTTGTCATTGTCGTGTACACAAGAACTAATCAGTTTTTGAGACAATTTTAACATTTTCTTTCGTTAAAGAAAATCTCGCCATTCTCATAGTGAACAGTTTGATGTATACAGCTGCACTCAATGCATTGCATCATCCACACAATACCAATAAGTAAATAAAGTCAATAAATCAATAAGCTAATCAATATACACCGCAGTGTAAGCGTTCTTCGTGACGTCAGCACTTTTTATAGATTGACATCCCACTCAGCTAATTGATGCTTTACAATGATGACATCATTTCCATCCAATCAGTTAGTGTCTAGACGAGCCGTGCTGGTAGCATCATAGCAGTTTGTTGTTGATGGCAAAATTCTTCAGAAATTAGAAAGGAAAATATAATGTATAGTAGCATCTGTTATGAAGCTATTTGTTTCTTTGACTGTGTAGAAACTGGAAAGGTTATTGCATTAGCTTGATTTACATTGAACATGATTAAGTGGATTGTTTAAAGAGGGGGACCGAATAGGGGTGTCGGGACATGAGTAAAAAAATTGAAGATATTGGAATATGGAGAAAAAATTGAAAAAAACTATTTAATTTTTGCAAGCTATACAAAGTTTAATTGCTGTAGCGCACAACTGTAATGGTGGTTTCGTAGTATAGGAATTAAGTATCATTATAGAAACATGATAACGGTATTCTTATATCATTATAATTATCAAAATTGGATGGAATGCATACTGTACCATGAAATTTCGAATGTCCCTTGAATTTTGAAATTAACTTTGCGTGCATTACTGCTGTTGCCAGAAATATGCCTTAGAAAATTTCATCGTAATCGTGCATTTCAAAAAATGTCTTTAAAATAACCTTCTCGTTTAACGTGTAGGTGATAATATATGCCTATAAGTCTTGATTTAAAACTGTCATTATACTAGGAGAATGTTGACACCTACAGTGATTGGTTAATCTAGGCTAGACAAAAGCATTATGACATATCTACATGGAAACTCATATTGCATACCTAATAAACAGCTTATCATACTTCTGTAAAAGACTTTTCAATCCAAATTCTAACGAATTCTTCCTAACGCGATGACATCTGTGGCTAAAGTTTTCCCCTTTTATATATTGACAAAACACTCGTGCTTGTAGGTATGTTGAAAAGGAATTCATACCTACCAACAGGTTAGTTTGTCATGTGTCGAGCATAATCTGTTAAAAAAGTATGAAGACCCTTGATGAAAAATGTAGCTCTTCAATGTCCCTAATACTTCAGTAAAAATGATAAAACAGTCTAGTCTTTCATAATTTAGGTAAAACCATTTTAAACGCGTACACAGTGAAGAAAGCGTAAATTTTAATAGTTTGTAATTTTTCACTAATAAATTTCGACATACATTTATGTCCTGCTCACAGCGATAAACTATATTAATTACAAGATTACTAATTATAAAGAAAAAGGTAACGACCGACGTCAATGCAGCGTCAAATCATGTCAATGTAACGTCATCCGTTTGACGTCAGTACTGGATCCGACGTCACATTTTTAACTCTAGACTTTCTTTTCCTAGGTTCGTTGTTATACTCTTCTTTCCTATTCAGAATAGGATCTTCGTCTCTGATTAAGACAGCTTCCATTGCTTGACGCAAGCTTGCATCAGCAAAGCAGCGATTGACGATTTGGAGATCCAATAATGGAACTCTCCCCTTATGTTCTTCAAGTACGTGATTATATAAAAACGACCGTTTTTTCGTAGTCTATTGATGGCTGTTCAGTACTGATATGTGCTCGTTAAACCGTTCAGCAATAATGTGCGAAGTCTCTCCGACGTACTCAATACTTTCGCATTGCTCTCCATTATCTTTCGTTCCTTTGCATGATATTCTATACGCGACATCTCTTTCTTTGCACTAATCGAAGTGTAGACACATTCGTGGCTTTCTCATTATATGGCCAGATATCTAACCGAGAGAATATTGAGTTGAGCCTTCCCATGCAATCCTAGGAAAAACAGATTTATTGGTGGTCTTCTCTTATCTTTCAAGATTGGGTATGGAAGATTTCAACTTTTGGAATTTGTTATTGCGGTATCTAGGGGCGTTTGTATATTCTAACATTGTGGGCAATAACTCGTCTGTTTTTATACCTTTTATCTTAAATTTTTAACAGCAAACGTGTGAGTATTGAATCTCTACTTCCTGTAAATTTCGTGTCATTTAACCTAGTCTTTCTTGAGTAATTCAAGAAAACGTCAGTCAACCCTTAAAAATTTTATCAAATTATTTTAAATTTTGCGATTTTTATTTGAAAAAAAGAAATTGATTTTTCCTTTTTTCTTTTGCTGACCGCAATTCTTCTTCATTTTCAAAAATAGTCATGTCATATCGTCAAAATCTACAACATGTGAAAAACTAGCTTAAACGAATAAAAATTGGTGAAGTTATACGCATTACAAAAATCACTGTCTACACTTTTTGTACAGACTATAGTTTTGGTGTCATTTGACTCCGTTTCGACGTTTTAAAGTTTTACGGCGGTGGAAGCAGAGAAAAGGTTATCAGTGATGAGATGAAAACATTGACTGTGTGGTGAGTGTATGAACAGTTACTCAAGCCGAAGCTATGCATTAAAACATCACAGATGTAAGAAGAAACCTGT
>JAUKPT010000351.1:0-21023 GCA_032273505.1 Nanomia bijuga | reverse complement strand
GATACCTAAGGATGACAAGTCTAATAAGTGGTACAAAGTTTATAAACTTAAGTACATTAGAAATGCCATAAATCTACAAGGAAACATATATATCTTCTTGCTGTAGGACACTTGTATATCATTTTTTTGCCCACTGTTTAAGGGTGAATATCTCAAGAACCAAAAAAGTTCAACACTTGGTTTCGTTTTTGGAATTTTCTAATAAGTTTCAACATTTTTTATGCAAAGGACTGTATCTGGACACTAAATATATCATTTATAAGGCCCTTTTAAAAAAAATGTCACAAAACAGCCATTTTTCGTACAGTTCTCTACGAACGCGTCCTTCCACGGTCTTACCCCACAACCCCCAGGATCATACAGACGCCCCACAACGCCTAAATATTCCAGTACGAAGTATCCGATAGAGGCTTAGTAACTTACCCCGCCCCTCCTGAATGAACAGCATTCAAACTCAATAAAATTCACGCACCTGAACAAGTCCTACATCTCCGATTGCACCCCATTGAATAGCCAGCCCTGGTAGATCAGCTTCGACCCGTTTCTCGCACACCCTTTCCATGGAGGAGTTCGCGAACCCGTAGTTCGTCTGCCCCGCATTTCCCCGCCCACTCACCACCGACGAGAAGACGACAAACCAGTGCATGGATTTCGCAACATCCTCTTTACGCGTCAGCTCGTCAAGATACACGGTGCCGTTAAGTTTCGGTTTCGCGACGTCGATAAACGACGACGTGGTTTGATTCTCAAACATGCCATCCTTCAGAACCACCGCCAAATGGAAGATGCCACCTATCGGAGCAATAGCTTGTGTTTCTTTTACAAGTTTTGTCGCGCCTTCTTTCGTGCTGACGTCGTCAGTTGAGACGATGACGTTGATACCTTTCTCACGCCACACTTTGACCTTGCGTGCTTGGTAACCGGTTCGAATGCCTTGAAAAATGAAAAAGTCAATTATGGAAAAGCGAAAAACTCCCCTTTCCCCTTAGTTTCATCCAGGTGCCGTTAATCAATTTTATTTAAAACAAACTCAAGTTTTTGAATCAGGTCAAATGGTTTTATATGACATTGTTAGGGGGCGTCTTTCACCTATGTCACAACAAGTTGTTGATGTTATGTTGATGTCACAACATAAGGTAAAAGACAAAAGTAAACAAATCAATTCTTCAACTTACCTCTTCGACTTGTTAGGACTAAATGTTTCGCTCCCCTCGTTATCAACCAATCGGACAACTCGAGTCCAAAGCCTCCGAGACCTCCAGTAATGACGTAACTCTTCTTCGGGTCGCACATACTGCGTGCTTGAGCCTTCAAGTTGAGCGGGCTGCTCTGCGGCGTGGATTCGTTTCGCACCTGGATGACAACCTTTCCGATGTGTTTACCTTGCGCCATGAAGCGGAACGCAGGCTCGATGTCGTCCCGTTCGAACATGGACGTCTTCAGTGGCTGCACGGTACCTGTAAAGAAAATGAAAAGTTGATCATGAAATGGTTGCAAGGAGCCTGTGCGGAGGAGAGATGAATGGAAATATAATGAAAAAAAGTTTTAAGTTAATATATCCTTTTTATTTGTTAAAATTTACATCATGAAGAAGTGGTTACACGGTACCCAGACTTCTTAATAAAGGTTTTGTGCAAGGAAGCCACTGATCACTCTACTCAAGTCGCTATTATTTCCATATAAATCCGTAAATAGCGTCTAAGGAGAGCTATTTTTTATTCAAAATCACTCTACTTAATCGATTTCAGGAGAATGATGCGGCGCTGCAGAGTGATTATGTGCATCTTATTGAGAAGGTTGAAGTTCAGTATGCAAATGAAAAGGTGAGATGATAAGCTAAGTAGCCACTTTAAAGTGGAACAGTCTTGTATAGAATAGCTGATCTGCTGACTAGAGCTCCATTTAAGTGTTTCGTACCAACAACAATTTCCCTCACATGACATGGTTTGACATGACAAGAGTCACAGTCAACAACAGTCGCAGAATCAGACCTCTATTGATGTTATTTAGCCTATTAATATATAATAGATGAGTTGAAATAGTTGGCACGACATCCAAAGCAAATTTCGACCAAAGCTGTATTTGGGTGTGTCACCATTTTGGAAAATCATAATTTTCGTATTTATCAAACGAGCTAAATTGTTAGGATAGTGTTTGACATGCGTTTAATAACATGTTATGTTATTTGATTTTAGTTACTAAAATTTTGAGATTTTCACATATGAAAGTCACTCAGATGCCTTATTTTGAGCTTATTTTTGATATCTAACTTGCTCAGAAGATCAGGCTGCAAATGGACTTAGAAGCTTGTTTTGACATGGACACTTTGATCTTTTTTATGTAGATAAAATATTTACACCTAAAATATGCACTCTCTGTCTGTGCATAACAACACACACTTGACGTATACTGACGTAAATAATAATATAACTTGAGTTAAGAACGTGTGTCACTTGGATAGAGAAAGACAAAAAATGACCGGACAAGTGTTGGGTCAAAGTTTCAAATGTCTTGTCATTAGGCAAAAACGTCCGGTCATGACCGATGAAGCTAAAACCGTGAAAAATCCTCCATACCTGATTGTATTCCCATAGAGACGAGATCTGCTACTTCCTTCCATTCTTGGTTGCCCTGTTCGAAAATGGCGTCCAACAAAATCCCGTGAAACGACACGTTCTTCAAGAAGACGCTCATACCGAGTGGAGAGTTGTTCGACAAATCAAATTTCCCGATCTCCAAGAACCGTCCATGGCGTGCCAGACACCGGACACTCGCTTGTAGTTTCTCCTCGGCTAGAGAGTTCAGAACTAAGTGGACACCACAGCCATTCGTACCGTGCATTACCTAAAGAAATTGGAAAAAAATATTTAAAATTTGGAGATATGCCTCAAGGTTGTCGCACAAAAAACTTAATGTCGAGGTGCAAACCAAAATTGTACCAAAATTATGCTAATTAAGGCTAATAATAGCCAAAAAGTACCTTTATACCCGGACCAAGCCCGTTTACCATGGATTTTTCTTTTAATATAGACCCTAAATAACACAAAAATTGCTATGGCATTAATGACCTCCTCCGGTGGCACTAACCTCAAAATGCGACCGGTATATATCAGGTTTCTGGGTTACATCAATCACCTCTCGATCTCAAAGACAAATCAACACACCCACTAGATTGAAAAATAATTTTGTTTTCCTTAAAAGCTTGCTCGATTATTTGTGCTATTAACTAATTGTAAATCTCAAAACACTTTTCGATGAATTAACTACGAGCGATGGACGGCAAAATTGAAGTAATACAGAAAATAACACGAAATATCACAAAATAAAAAAAATCATAGTACATAGTACACACTACACTCACCATATTTTCGAAGCTCAAATCTCTCGAATTACCGATCTTGTCTGCATCCAGTTTCGGGAATCTTTGAAGCAAATATTGTTTCTTTTCTTTTGTCCCGCAAGTGGTATAAACGTCACAACCAAGACTAAGAGCAATCGAGATGGCAGCTTGCCCCACCCCTCCGGAACCAGAATGAATCAAGACAGACTCACCATGTCTCAATCTACCTCGGACCAACAATGAATAGTAAGCCGTAGAATACACGACGGGAACAGTGGCTGCTTCGAGAAGACTCCAGCTTTCCGGAACCTCCCACGTAAACCTCTGATCGGCCAACACTGTTGTAGCTAAAGCTTGCGCTGGAAGAAGTCCCATAATCCTCTTTCCTGATTGATTCTTTCCAGAAAATTCCATACCCAGAATGCAATCTTGTTGGGCTAAATCACCTGGCAGAGCGTCTGGAGGTAGCTTTCCTGTCGCCAACATGATATCACGGAAGTTGAGTGACGTATAATAGACGCTGCACAGTTCCGCGTTCCCTTCTTTCTTATTGGCGTATCGAAGGGGGGACGTGATCCAACGAAGAGACGACAAATCGCCTCTCGTCAACACATTAACGTACGCATGCTCCGTTTGTTCTGCGTTATTATCAGCTTGGTTCTCGATATCTGCATGCCTGTAAGAACCGAACTTTCCATTCTTGTAGACGTTCATGACTAAATCCTTTCGACACAGCTCATTGAAGACTTTCACCAAATCACCCCGTGTTTCCTCTTTATTCGATTCAGCGTCGAAAACGCATCGTATTCTGTTACCGCCCGGTTCTTTACACAGACAGTTGACCATTCCAACGATTCCAGAGTGAGGGAGGCTTTCAGATTTCAACCATATCATCGGACCCCCGTCCTTGCTCAATTCTTCTTTCAGCACGTCGACCCATTCGAACGACTCGTCAATGTCGAGGATGATTGGCTCTTCGGCTTCACTCTCCCTCTCCTACGAAATACAAGATGCACATATTTCTCATAACAAAGAAAATTTTATTTTGATTTTCCCTGACTTTCCCTGACTTTTTTTTGGCTGAAAACATACCTTTTTCCAGGAAAATAGGCAGAATTACATATGATTTTCCCCGACTAAATCGTTTATTAACTAATTTTACGGCTAAGGTTTTCAGGAAAATAGGTGATTCGGCTCTAGTCTATGACGCTCATATCTCAAACACAAACCATTGACAATATAAATATTTCAAAACCAAATTATCACAAATGAAAAATATAATCTAGAGAAGAACATAATGATTCATATTGATACAGAAAAAATATTGACAAAAAACATTTCCCCTGACTTTTTCAAATTACTACCTAATTCCCAGGTTTTTAAGGTTTTCCCTGACCTGTCTGAACCCTGCAATATGAGAATCAATCAATCAATAAATAAATAAATAAGTATTTAGTTGTATCATGAAAAACCTTTAGCCTACAAAAATGTGTGAAAGGGTTAAACCCTTTTTTAGTGAAATTAAATTGATTATGATGTTCTCACTGTTTACAAGTCGATAAAATAAAATAAATATTACCTTTCGGTACAACTGCAATCTCGTGTTTCCAGAAGTCTTGATGCTCGAGACGAGAACGTACGCGGCATCTTTCAAAAGAGTCGAGAACGCATCCAAGTCTTCAGTTGCTTCGTGGAGAAGTAAAAAGCCCTGCGGTTTCAGAACAGGTTTAATGTTTTCAAAAATTGCAGGGAGCTCGGTTGCCTCCTCAGTGCTCAGATTCGAAGCAACAAGGAGATCGAGTTTAGAGATGTTTCCTGGCGCTTTCTTCGTTGGGTTCCAGACACTCGATTCAACACCCAGATCAGTAGTAGAGCCTTGTAGTTTAGAGACGAGTTCTTGATTTCTATCGCTAGCAATATAGTTCAACTGCATCAATGGGAGATTGTTGACTAAACGAGAAATTTCTCTAAACGTTTCGTTCTTGCATGCATCGAGCTCGCAGACGTTAAGAGTTGTTTTTTGCACGTTTTCGATAACGACATCGATCATGGTTTTGAGTTCTCCACCTGATTGCAGTACTTGCGAGAAATCGACATCTTCGAGTGGAGTTTTGACACTTTCTTGGTGGTACGGGGTGTGAGTGTACGCTTCGAGAACAGCAGTTTGTCCATCCTGACGTTTGGGAGCAACGGAAGCATGGAGACCTAGGAGCAAAGAAATACTAGTAAAGAAATATTCGCCAAATATCGGCTTTTTTAGCCATGTGATTGGTTAGACATTACAGCATTAAGGAGCATATTGGTTCAATTTAATTTGTCATAATTTGATGATTTGTTAAGATAAAAAAATATGATAACGACGCTTCTTCATGAACCAATTGCTGAGGTAATTGCCAACCAATCAAAAGATTGAATTAGCCGTAATTTAGCAACAATCCGACAATTTGGAGAAAGTTTGTTGATCATTAAAGATGGAGAAGTCCCTTTACACAGAAGATAAATAAACTTGTCAAATTAACAGTAAGTACAATAAGCAATCTTTCAAGAATAAAATTCACGGAGACTATCGAATTAGCGGGCATGATGGAATAAACGTCCACCCTGTCCATTCTGTTTATTTTTTTTTGATTTATGTTGATTTTGTTGATTTTGTTGATTTTTTTTCAGGAATTAATTCGAGTCAACGATCAAATGGATCAAGATCAAGGTGGATTTTTTTCGTGAAGAATAAGCGTCCATGTCCGCTAATTCGATAGTCGCGAATAACTTTCCAGCAAGTGTCAAGAACCATGTAGAGCAAATGGGTTGTTCTGGACAGAAATCAGATTGCTAATAATGGCAAGAATTACCAAGAGCTTAATGTGTCAAAAGGCTGTATAAAATAGGTGTGAAAATGTGTAAAACGTGGGCCTTAATAAAACAGCTCCCTGAAACGATAAAACAGCGCACTTACCATACATAGTGACTCCACCAGCTACCACAGTATCTAAACAAGGATCAACTTCTACTGTATAAGAATCTCTTTCAAATTCTTTGTGAGCAATCGGATCGATTTTCAACGAACGGATTCGTGTGGGCAATCTCAACGATCGTCCTGGTAATCGCATGACTGAGATTTGAAGCATCGTGTCCAAGAACGACACCCAGTTGTCTTTCCATAACAATTTGCCATAAGTACCTAGTAGTAAAGAAGATTGATTGATTGATCAATGTAGAATAACGAATATAAAATCTTTAAGGGCTTTCCTAAAAATTATAGGTGTTTGCTTTTCATTGGTTAAAAAGTATGTCATCATGAATCTGATTGGTTCATTTCAAAATATCATCATATGATATTTTGTTGAAGTTAAAAATGATGAAAATATATTTGATAAACCAATCACATTCTTGATGATGTACTTTTTTTACCAATCAAACAGCAAATTTACCGATAATTTGAATACAATACTTAACACATGAAGTACATGTATATCAACTCAAACAACCTAGGACAAGACCAACATAATAGCTTGATCTCATGTTTGTGAAAAAATATTAATCAATAAAAGGTAATAAAACACATATATTTCGAAGGAAGGTTCAAGTATTATGTCAGAGGCAAAGGAAAAAGCTCTTTTAATTTTAAAAATGTCCCAAGTTGAGTAGTTTTTTTTTAGAAGATACACATCGTTCTGAAAGAAGGCAATTCTGTTAGTAAAAGTCTTATTTATGTACCCACACGCACTCACGAAAGTCTCTTGGCATACAATATAAGGCTAATCACTAATCTGAATACAATGTTAGGGAACGTCCAAAAATAGAATTTATGTTTCTTAGCGGTAATTTGGCCGCTAAAATTTTACCCCAACCCCCATACCGCTTAGCGGTTCTAACATTTTTTTTGCTTCTAAACTTATTTTCGATGTGCAAAAATTGGTTCCATGAGGGTTGCTTTTGACATCATCATAACATTATAATATATATTATTTACTATAATTTATATTTTCATTGGTGATAATAATAAATTAATTAAGTCCTAATTTTGCTTTTCCTTTATTACTGTTTTTGAGTTTCCTCAGCGAACTTAACAATGCTCACGAAAAAAAATTACCGCTAAGAAACACAAATTCCGTTTTTGGACGTTCCCTAACATATTAACACATTAGGCGTTCTAATAGCATTACATTGCATGCAGATAAGCCTTTTGAGGACGATAAGAAAGTTTAAGTCAAAACAAGAAGTAAAAACATACCATCTCCATTTGATTCTTGGATCCCCTGGAAAGTTGGGCCATAATCGTAACCTCTCAAACGTAACTCTTTGTAGACACATTGAGATGTCAACGTGATATCATCGCTCGTATCAGCTTTCAGTAGCGAGGGAGTGTTGCTGGGTTTGACATCAGCTTCGTCGATAGGAAAGATCTTTCCACTAACAGAGAGATTATCCCCCTCAGAAACATCAAACTTATTCGACGCAGGTAACAAGTGAACTGTTAACGTGACCGTTCCAGTTTTCGGTAATATTGTTGCTCTATGAATTTCGACATTTTCAAATGACACTCTTAGATTGTCGGGTATAAGACCCAATTTTTTAGCTAACGCTCTCCAAGCTAACACTAAGTAACCAGTAGCCGGAAACAAGACACGGCCATCGATACAATGACCTTCTAAATAGCTATCGACTGAACCAGGCGAGATATCAATATCAAACTTGACTGCATTAACACCGCCAGCGCCACCACTAGAGAACTGTTCCAATTTCGGAATGTCCCATTCTTGCGAGTGATCCCATTGCATTGAAGGTGCAATTGAAGGTGTATTTAAAGGAACAGGATACTGACGGGGGCAACTCAAAGCTGTTGGATCTATGTTCTTACCAGCAGTGTAGATATTCCCTAGGTTTGTGAAGAAGAACTCCATATTGTCGACATGATGTTTCTTCATCAACGGCAATATAATGTTTTCTTCGCCGAGTGATCGTTTCAACACAGCTTGTAGAAGACAATGCGGGGCGATTTCAACAACAATTGCGTTCTTTGGAATTTTTGTAAGAGCTTCCTGGAATAAGACAGGACTGACTAAATTGTTGACGTGATACTCAGCAGATGAATACTGGGCGAGCTCACTTTCCCATCTTTCTTCGGGAATCGACGTACTAAGCCATTTGCTTGATCTCTTTTTAGGTTGGATGAATTTGGAGAGTGATTCCAATAATGTTGGTGCGATCATCTCCATGAAGTGCGAGTGGAACGCGATTCCTGATGTGTTCACTTCTCGCACAAAGATCTCTTCGTCTTTCAGCTCCTGCATGAACGCCTCCATGACACTTGCTTCACCAGATATTGTGATGGTGGTGGCAGAGTTGTGACAGGCAGGGATGACGCCGGGCGGACAACGCTTCTTCGCTTCCGCCCAAGACAAACCAACAGCAGCCATGAGACCAGCAGGAAGTTTAGCTTCTTTTACACAACGACCTATAAAAAACAGAAAGTTTCCTTTCATTTAGTAAGAAAGTTGATAATTGTGATTCGCGAGTTTCTAATAATTTCAGAGTTTGGTTTTAAAAACCCAACACGACTTCTAAATTTCCACCAGAAAGAGTCTAGTAATCCAGGTCTTTTATTTCAGAACAGTCAAGGTAACGAAAGACTTATTCTTTTGTATGAACATTCAACTCGTAATAAATCACTGATCATATCTTCAAATCGCTTTACAATCTAAGCTTATTCAAGTATTTTTTTCAACTTTCATTATTCACTCCCTTTGCTTCCCCCTTATTTTTTTATATATTTCGTCTTTTTTTATAAGTTTGATATTTGTAAATCATTTATCCTTTAAATAAATGAAAAAAACAACAGAAAATCAGAAAAACCTTTTTAGTTGCGGAGTTGGAATGCAAATAAACAGAAATGGTTTACCTCTCCAATAAGCTGCTTTGATGACTTCTTCAGCTGTAAAACTTTTATCAGCATAAGCACAACCAAGCTCACCGACACTGTGGCCAACTATGCCCTCTGGAACAAGCCCTGTAAAAACAAATAAAACCCTAGCAAAGTAATTACAAAACAAAGAACGTATTTTGTTGAAAATTCATCTCTTTGAAAAAGGGTATGTAGTACAAATATTTAAGACTATGCCTAAGCTAAACTTAAAGGATAAGGATTCGCATAAAAAAGATGCTACAGGAACAAAGCATTTAGTCAAAGGCTATTACAGTGTGCTATGCCCCTAAGAGAAAGAAGCAGTACATTAATTACTGAAAATGGTTAACACTTATATTTCAAACATTTAAATTCAAGATTAAGATTCAGTGCAGTGTGATATCTTGAGATTTACTGATTCAATGTGGATTTCTTACATAGTTAAAAGTACATGGATATCTAAGAAACTGATTTATGATACCCACTGTCATTTCCTTATGCGAATGCCAGGACAGTAGTTATAAGCATTTTAAATGAAATTTCAGACAAACGCACGTATGTCTAAAATTTTGATTGATTCCCTTAAAACGTATTTGAGATTTTTAGTATCAACAAACGTACAAAATGTGACATTTTTGTACATAACCAAATTAGATTCATGATGACAACTTTCAACCGATCTAACAGCTTAAATAGCTGAAATTTGGCGACATTTTTACGTTATATCTAACCTGCAGCACTCAGGCAATCAACCAAAGCAACTTGAATAGCAGCTGTGCAAACAAACGAGTTCAAAATATTCTCATACGTCTTCTCGTCATCCCTCAACAAAACGTCAACCAAATCGTAACCATACTCCTTCAAATACTGGCCCGTATTTTCGATGGATTGTTTAAAAGCAGGTACGCTCATCATGCGAGCACCCATCTTGCTCCACTGAGCCCCCATTCCAGTAAAAACGTACCATAATGGCCGGTCAGATGATGAAACTTCGCCGATGTTCTCGATTTTGTTGGCACCACCAAGGACAGTGTATCCTCGGAATGGGAAAGTGTTGTATGGGGTGGGTGAAATGTCAGACATGAGTGAGATCAAATTGGTATTTGTTGCGTTACTTCTTGCCAGTTCAAGCATATGACTCACACTTTCTTTAGTTCTACCAGAAGCTGGTACACAAACTTGTAAGCCATCTTGAATTTGTGGAAAACTCTGTGGAATTTCAGGTGATCGCAGGATGACATGAACGTTTGAACCACCGAAACCAAAGGAGTTGATACCAACATAACCACCATCCCATTTTGTAGGTTCAGTCACAACCTGAAAGGAAAAATATTTACCTGATTTTAACCATAATTTTCGATATTATATAAAAATCAATTCAATTCAAACACACTTCCGCAGAATAGGCATCCCGACTGAACCTACACTTTGTTTACCATGGTTCTAAAATGCACTTAGGGGAAGGGGAAGGTTGGTCTTTTTTAATTCAGACGTAGGGAGTGGAAAGATTTCTGAAATTTTAGCAAAATATTTCACCCCCTCCTGCTCACTAAGTCATGAAAAAATTAGAGATCCCCCCTCAAAAGTTAGCGAAATAATTTTTGACACCCTCACTCTTTTCCACCCCCTACATCTGAATTAAAAAAGACCAGCCTCTTATCCAGCATAATCATATTTTAATTTAACTTATGAAATTCCTCTGAAGGCTTGTCTCAAAAGTTTGTCTAATTCAGACTATTGATTGGTCGAATATTACATCATCAAGAATCTAATTGGTTTGTTTCAAAATGATAGCGTCATTTTTGACTTAAAGAAAACATCAATTTGTGACATTTTTTTAGAAACCAATTATAGATTCATGATGTAATTTTCAACCAATCAAAAAGTCTAATAGAGACAAAGTTTTGAAATGGTCCCTACATACAGCTAGAAATATGATTCCCTGCAGGTTATATTTTTATTTTTTTTTTCGGAATATAGAATATTTTTTGCATTTATGAACAGAGGACTACAAACCAGGTGCCAGAAGGTATAAGGAGGTGTAAGATCGACGTAACTCCAAAACAATTTCTTAATTCCCTGTTTATTGACTAACCTGTGAAGGGCCAGAACAAAAGGTATGAGCCTGTATGTCAGCATTAATTTTTCTTTTAACCTGATCTCTTCCTTAATCTCTTAATCAAAAGATTTCAAACTTCATTAAATCATCACTGTCACTTAAAAGAAAATAAATTTGAATTCCAGTTCCAGCATAAAATGTTGCAGAGAAAAGAAGTCACTTAACCCTATTTGAACTGGGGGAGGGGCGGATTTAGCCCCCGGCCCCGCCACCCTGACAGTTTTTTTTTAGCTGTTACTTTTGAACAACAAGCTTTTTTAAAGAAATCTTTGGAATTTTCTTAAAATTTATCTAGCTTTTTGAAAAATTTCCAACCAATTAACGGTTATTACCAATTAGTCACACCTTGGTCAAGCAAAATTTAAGCTTTTTTTATTCTCCTTGTGGCGACAAGTGCCACAATTTGTTTTTTATACTAAATTTTTAAGAGTTTTGGTGACATCACGTCGAAATTTATTTTTGGATTTTTGTGTACAATATAGGTTGGACTACAAGTCTGCTGAGTCTGGCATCATAGGCTTATTTTTGCGGATTTTAGAGAGGGGGCAGAATCCAGTCATATAGTGCTCAAAAAAGCCCAGTCCAAATAGGGTTAAAGAAAATAATTTAATGTTCGCAAGAAAATTTTTTAAATTTCCTTGTTGCAACTTTTCAGGTTTTTAATGTATCTTGTAGATTATCTTGATACACTTAAGTTGATGACCTAGAGACAGGTAAGAGACAGGTAGAGAAAAGAACAGGTAACATATGCAAATACGTAAATTATGAAATTTTTAATAGAAACCTGCTTTATTCAAAAGTAATAAAAATTTAGACAAAGGAACTCAAAAAATTTCCACAGCTGCGCAGTGTGTGGGGAGCCATAGACTCTAGGAATATGAATATTTATTACAATGACCTGTAGCAGTATATATTATTTTACATGTAAAAAAAGCCACTCATAAAGAATACTTCTTAAAATCAATGAAAAACTGATATATAGCTTACAATGAATCATTATTACAGTTACTAATGTCATGTGAAAGACTCTCAGGCAAGTTTTTTCACATAATAAGTACAACCTTTCTTCACCTGAAATTACTCAACAGAAATGCAATAAAACTCAATGTAATCAGTGATAATGGTTACGTTTTGATAAGAGAAGAATTTAAAGACTGTGAAAACACATGAGAAGACCACATGACGTGTTTACCAAAAAAGTATATTGTGATGGAAAAACAAATGGTTATATAATTTATTCACTAAGTTATTAAGTAAAGATAAAATACGTTATGTAACTTAGTTTATCAAATAATGAGACTTATCCCAGGGCAGGGCTTCAGAGAATGGCATCACAGCCCTCCTCTAAATTTTAGGTCCCCCTATTTCTAGGCCCCACCTAAAAAAATAAAAATATGGCAGCCCCATTTTAAGTGCTTATATATTTTGTTATCATATTTTTGTAATTTTTGTTTTATTTTGAAAAGCACAAAATTGGAGGTTTCCCATGTGAGCATGAGTTTTGTTTTATTATGTAACTTTAACCACAAAGTCTTTTGTTTTCTACTCTTACATGGGTTACATGCCTATTTATGCATGTTTGATGTTAGAAATTTGAGTTATGACTGTTTGAAATTTGGCAGTTTTTGGTCTAAATTTTCTGAAAAATTTGCAAAAAAAATGCTGATGCCAGGGAAAAAATGCTGATGCCAGGGAAAATTTACCAGTTTTCCAAAAAAGAAAAATTTATTTACATAAACTAAGCATAAATGTTGACTTGTGTACCAAAAATCAGCACTTCACCATGATTTTTACAGAAGTTCAAAAATACAAACATGTCTCACATCTGTGGAAAAATGTTCCCGATGAAACAAATTTGCCCTCAGACCTTCATTTATTTTTAGAATAGACGCTAGGGTGTAAAGTCATGTAAAAACATGTTATCTTTAGAAACACTCCTTTTCAGGAAACCAACTAGGTTCATGGGTAAAGACAAGATTAAAATCTAAATGACACTAATGACATTTGCAATAAGAACTATTTAATCCCAGAAACTTAGATTTAATTTCTCATAAGCTGCAAGAAATATTAAGTAGAAAAACAGACCTAAAACAACAATGTATTAACAGCCACAAGTTTCGTGATTTGGATCACATTGTTAACATTATTTACCTGCATTATTTACAAAAATCTTTTGCACAAACAATAATAGATCTATCTATAGATCATCTTTAAGTCTTGATTTTCAATAAAATCTGCAGATATTCTTATGAAATGAAATTCTATGTTGTATCAATTTATCTTTAAAAATAAATCACAAAAAATCATACCTGTAATCTTCCATCAGACAACCCTGGAATATCTGGATTTGGACTGACAAAATGTAAATTTGGAGGCAAGGTACCATGTTGCATGGAAAGAAGAACTTTAGCCATACCAGCCAAACCAGATGCAGGCTCAGAATGACCCATGTTTGATTTAACAGATCCAATAAGTAACGGTTTTCCACCCTCACGTCCTTCACCGCAAAATACATCTGTAATGGAGTTGACTTCTTCAGGATCACCAGCTTTCGTACCAGTTCCATGAGCTTCTATATATGACACATCTTTTGGGTCAACTCCAGCATCAGCATAAACTTCTTGTAATAATTGCTTCTGTACAGCACCACTTGGGTATGTTACACCTATCAAGAGGGATTGAGAATATTAAACTTCTAAACCATGGTAGTTGCTTTTGCATCTAATATGGATAGCATTTATATATTATTAAAAAAAAAACTAGAAGATCAGGGTGGCGAGTGATTGTTTCTAATCTTTTAAGAAGATAGCAGCATTTTTTAAAGAATTTTAAGAACATTATGCCTTTTTTGAGATAACAATCAAATTTATTTTTTTTGCCATCAAATCAAGGTATGAAGGATTCCACTACTGTATTTAAAAGACCTGTTCTGTACTGCATACAACAAACAAGTAGATATATTATGCAGTCCCCCCCCCCACACACACACACACTCAGCTGATTTCTGTTGATTCCAGGTGTGGGGCATCAGAAACTTTATAAAATCAATTTAGAAATGATACCCAAACTAACCCTATTGCAAGACTATATTGCACTTTTCATAAAAACATAAAAACAAAGAAGATAGTTGAAAATTTAGCAAACAGTTTGGGGATTACAGGGAGTATAAAGAAAAGATTTTGATTTGAAAAGGCTGTAAAATGAAAAAATGCAAACCTAAGGGGCCTATTCAAAAGATATATTCATACTGCCCTAAAAATATTACCTTGGGATCTATAACCTGAACGTGTGAAGAGGAATCTAACTAATCCCCTCTTTAATCAGAAGAAGATAACAATGTAAAAGTCGAAACACATAACCAAGTAATTAAGTTTTTGCCATCGCAAAAAGAGTTTTTAAAAGAACAAAAGAAACATTGTTTTTTAAGAAGAATTTTTTAATTTTCTTTAAGATTTTAAAGATTTTTATGATCTATAGATCGCTGGCCATCCTTTTTTGGCATATAAAAAGAATAATAGAAAAAGTTAAAAATCTTTTTTATTCCCATCAAAGAAACAATCTTTTTCCTTTTGTTTAGAACTATTACTAAAGCAGTTCTTTGTAATACATAATACTATCAAAACATAAATTTTCTCTGGCCAAGAAGAAAATAATTCTTAGTATATGTTGTCTCTGGAGCATATGTTGTCTCTATTCCCTACTTTAATTCACTAATTTAAACCATTGGTGGAAACTCCTCGCTTCCGCTCGCACATGGTTTAAATAGTATAGAAACTCAATGAGTTTTAATGTGATGAAACACAGAAACATACTTCAAGCCCTTTCCAACATTACCCAAATCATTGTGTGTAATTGTGAAAAATCAGAGGACCTAGTTAGAAACACAAAATTCATTTTGTTCTTTTTTTGCAATAGAAACTTTTTTCTGTGTTTTAAATTTTCAGACAGCAAAAAAATACTGGATTTTTGAAAATTTGCATTTGCCTTTGACTTAACAATTTTAGCAATAAATAAAGATGACCTCGAATGCACTTAAATTGTCAACCAAGCCTTAATTATTAACAACAAAAGCTGCTATAGTGAAAGAAAATCCACTACAATTTCCCCTTTAAAAATGGTTATGCCAGAACCAAGGAAATAAAAATTCTATCATGTATATAATGTTTTGAGTGTGTGACGTTTGTGTTCAGTAACTACGTATGAAGAGGGCAAGGTTGAGGGAGGGATGAGAGAAAGATCTTATAATAAAAACATTCAAAACCTTAATGGCTGATGCAATAGAGTGAACCAACTTCTCTTCTTTATACAGTGCACAACTCGTTCAACCTTTTCACACACCTACATAGGTTATGTAAACAGTCTGATCAACTCAAATCTCAGTAAACATTGTTTAAGATAATATCAACAAGTTTCTCTAAGAATAGATTCTGTACAATGTTTGTTTTTGATTGGATAAATAACAAATAGAAAAGGTAATGTTAAGCTATATGAAAACAAAAACCTAATTAGCATGTCACTTGTTGTAAGAGAAAATATTCAATGAGAAAAGTCGAAACAGAAGTCTTTATTTGCATACTTTAAGCATAGTCACACCTTAATTTATTATTAATAAAAAACTATTAGCAGTTAAAAGATATAATAAAAACTTATAAAACAGCTGTTTTGGATCGTGTGTTTTTATTTGACACTAAATAGTGCTGATTAAAGCAGATTTCCTATAAAATCTATTGAAGTTTTTCCTCACATAAAATATATGAGAATTTGTTCCTTCAACGTACAGAAGTAAAACTCCTAATATGGTATTTTTCAGGCATTTCCAGAAACTTTGACTGAAAATGACTTATTAGCCTATTATACCCAGAATTCTGCCTGAACTTAAACTTTAATGCTCAATTTGACACCTTGGTAAAATCCATTTTTAGTAAGATGAATACCACGAGGAGATAAATCCAAAATCACCTATTTTGTAAAATTACAGCCACTATGGTACTAGGGAATCAAATTTAGTTAGAGATTTCCTAAAAAAATGTTGATAGTAAAATTTTAGCAAATTTTTAGTAGCTTTTTCCAAAGGGACTTGTGGGTCTTTGGAATAAAGTGATTAAACAAAATAAACAAGCTGAAATAGCGTGGACCCCCGTTAAATATGCATTGAACTTCCAGTGTAATATTGAAATAGGTTGGAAACAAGTTGACATCTTAAAACACTGAAGTTGACTTTTTGCGATAAAGTTGACAATCCAACCATTCAAAAACCTTTTCATATAGTTATTTTCCGAAAAAATTGTCTATTTATATTAACCAGAATTTTCCAGAAAAAGTGAACAATAAACAATGTTCCCCTCATTACCCTCTAATTTCATACAAAAAGCTCAGAAATCCTTCAAGCCATTTTCTGGAAATATTCACTTTTTTCACCAGCATCTAAATTCATGCCAAAATTCAGATAAATCCTTAGAGCTATTTTTAAGAAAAATGCTTAATTACGTGGCAATCTTATAGCAGACATGATTGTGGATAAAATCTTTTTCTCTGAAAATTTAAAACGAGCGTAGCGAGCACACAAGCGTAGCGAGTTCTAAAGTAGTTAGGGTTTGGGGGTGCTGTAAGCCCCCCAATGGGGTTCAGGTGCGAAGCCTTGGAAAAGTTTGATTTTAGGACCTCCAAATGACTGTAAATATAATTTCTGAAGACTTTTTGCTCATTTCAAAAAAAAAAAAAATGAACAACCAACCTTGAGTTTTGAAACCATCAGAATTTGACTTTGAATTGACAACTTGAGCATAAATTCTTTTGCTAACACTTTTCTTTGTAAGATAGACACATACAGCTCCTTCTGCTCGTACATATCCATTACCACTTACATCGAAAGATTTGCATCTTCCATCAGCAGCCAGCATATTCAATCGTAGGAAATCAACTGCATTATTAGGTTTTAAGGTAAGATTAACACCACCAACAATAGCCGAGTCACATGCACCGGAACGAATCGATTGCACAGCACAATCAAAAGCAATAAGAGAAGAAGAGCAAGCAGTATCGACAGTGTAACTGGGACCTTTGAAATCGAAAGAGAAGGAAACTCTATTGGAAAACATTGCTCGACAACCACCAACTAATCCATAGCCATTAATTTCTTCAATATCAGCACTATTGGCTTCAGATGCTTCAGATCCACTTGCACCAACAAAAACACCAGTTCTAGAATTTCGTACTGATTGAGGATCAAGTCCAGCATCAATAAGAGATTCATAAGTTAATTCTAAAAGAATGCGAAGTTGAGGATCCATTTTGTTTGCTTGTTTTGCATGAACGCTGAAAAATGTAGCATCAAAACTTTTGATATCCTTGAGTTTACCACTTCGAGTTGGTAATCCATGTAGCCCTGGTGGCCATCTTCTATCATCATCTGTGATCATATCTTCTTTGTTAATCAAATGAGACCAAAACTCATCTGCATTGTTTGATTCTGGTAAGCGGCATGCTAACCCAGCAACTACTATGTCGTCAGACATTTCTTGGACCATGATGGCGTCAGATTTTTTTTCTTAGTTTTGATGATATATAAAAGATGACCTAAAAATATTCAAAATTTCATTTACCATAGACATTGAAAATTCACTTTTCCTACAAAACAATAGAATATAGTGAAGTATCCCAAGTACTTATACAAAAATACAGTTTTCATTACAAAAAGTATGAAATTTTGATTTTATCCTGGGGAGGAGTGGGAGAAGGTGGGAGTAGATCCCTCATGAAGAAAATCATGAAAATGTTTTGAACAATCAATAATAAACCCCCTTCTCGTAGAGTAGACTAAAAAAACATCAATAATCATCGCCAATTTTCAGGAATCATTAATAACAATTCTCCAAGGCCAATTTTTAACAATGTACACTACATAAATAAACTTAAAAATCACTGAAATCGCTGAAAATGGTAAAAACATGTTGTGGCATCTTTTTAGGTTTTTTTACAATGTTTTGTTCAAAGGGATGGGCTGAAAGGATAATATGGTCACTTTTATAATAATTCCCATACAAAAAAATCCTCCTTATTTATTTTTTGTCACATTATTAACACTAACAATTGCGTATTGTGATATTAAAATTTACTTTATTTCATGCTGCACAATTGGCAGAAAAAAAGTGAAATAAAGCGATACTTATTAACATTGAATATATAGTTATTATTTTTTCCATCATAGAAAGATAATCCCAGTATAAAAAGGGCGATAGAAAAAACCTAGAAAAACATGCACCTTTAAAATGTTCAAATTAAAAAATGGATTAGATAGCTGGATTAGGTATGAAAAGGAGATGAAAAAAAAGATATGGTTTGCTGTGTTTGGATTTCTACTTGCCAAGATGATTGAGATTGAAATTGGTGAAATTGGCTGAATTATGCTCAGTCAGCAGTTTAAGGAACTTTACACGCTAATAACTCCTGATAATTTGATCCACCATACATAGCAATACTTTTAATTATACCATAAATCATACCTTTTTTTTCGTCTACTTTTTATGATGGACTTATTTTCGGTGTTGTTAAATACCTTTGACTTTGAGAAAAAACAGAAAAACAAACTTTTGCAATTTGTTAGAGGTTAGAGTATATTTGAGCTTTATTTGACTGGACTATCTTTATATTTGCCACTTCATGATCAAATAATGTTGATATTGAGGATTATCATGTTTGCTATCACGCTATTACTAAACACAGCTGTTCTACATAATCATGAGTATTATAAAAAAGGAACCAATTGAACAGATTTTTCTCAATAAAAACGACAAATACTTGATGCACATTTAACATTCTCTGTTTCTAATGATCATAACATACTTACAACTGTACTAAACTATGGACAAATTACGTAAAACATTGAGCAGAGTCAAAAGAGTACATTAGACCAAGTGTTCAGAACCAAAAAAATGTTCAATCTCATGATTTTCAGGAATTTTGGGCATAGTAATTGGACCCATTGCATTGAACTTACTTGGTATCACTGTACAATTTTTGTATAAATTCAAAAAAAATGTTATTTGGCTAAATAAAACGTATAGAATAGGAAGGATTGATTATTGAGACACACCCAGATTTCACATTCTCTCTTCCCTCAAGGCCTCCAAAAGGGTGTGTAATACAAAACACTCTTGAATTATTAGTTAAAAAAAGTTCTCTCAAAATACATTGTATCATAAAAATAACATCTAGCTAGTCTATTCACATTCAAATGTCTAAGGACCCATAATATCTCGAGTTAACAGCATGTATACGGGCTCTTTTAGACACCCCCGCATTTTAGTTAGAAGTTAATTCAAAAACTATTTACAAAAACACTTAAATAAACTAGGCAGAACTGTACAAAAACAATAGCATGAGATCAGCGTATCAAATATACAAAACTTAACCGCCGACAAGAGGGCGAGATTACACTAAAATAAAATAATACTTTAAATCTGAATTTACACATTTTTCATTCATTCGTGTTACGTTAACTAGTTAACTACACTGTACATATTATACCTACTAGCTAAGAAGATGAATTGATTTAAAAGAAATAAGGCACAAATACATAGAAAACCAATTCTTCTCACTTGACTTCCTTTATAATACATAAATCATTTAGAAAGCCTATTCAATTGAAAATATACGATAGTAACAACCATAACAAAAATATTACACACCACCACTCCTCCCTTAAAAATACGTCTATTCAACAAAACTCGAGAAGTTATCTTGTACCTATAAAATAAAGTTAACTGTAATCTGAAAAACGGATCACCAGGATCCAATCGTTCAGTAGATAATAATGTGATTTTTTTATCTGCCATAAAAAGTCTTCTTCGATAGTTCTATCGTGTGATTTTTCAATAAAAAAAGGACTATTGACAGTCTCGATAGGGAAAAACTTGATTTTTAACCAACGTTGTTTACCCGTTCGTTAACAATTTTAAGTCAGCTGATAATTTCTAAACCAATCAATTTTACTATTTTCATGAATCGGGCACATGTGTTACGTCACACGTGTTTACATTCTGTTTTTAGCGTGCGATCAAGCTAAAAGATATTCGTAGTAGCAACGAAAGTCCCCTGACACACCTTCGCTCATGTTAGGCAAATAAAATAAAAATGACGTCATTATTGCAAAGTTTCGAAATAAATTAAATAATTGAACCGTGGGGTAATGTTATGTCAATATTGTGAGTACAAATACATTGATAATGCATACTTTGAATGTATGGACGCTTTCATTAAAGGGTGTACAGTGTACATTTGTTTTGATTACATCATATTTTACATACAAGCATTTAAACCCATAGCGGGTGCAGGAATATTGTAACACTCGTACCATCGCTCACTCATTTCTTCTTAAGTGTTGTCAGAAAGAATTGTATTGTATTGTATTGTATTGTAACAAAGAAACAATATCAAATAAGTAGTTACATCGGACCAAAAGTGTGTCAATTGAAGAGTCAAAAAATAAAGAAATATATAAAGCTACCAAAATAAAAAAAAAAGAAACAGTTAATGATTCATCTTAAGGTCGGACATGTTGTTTTCAATCATTCTGAGAAGCTTCGCATATTACCAATGTCTTTCGATTCTCTTGGGTTGAGGATTTCCTTTACTGTTGGATATTTTGTTATTACTGTTTGAAA
>JAUKPT010000350.1:0-12004 GCA_032273505.1 Nanomia bijuga | reverse complement strand
CGCGCCCCCCCCCCCCCCCCAGGGGCCCCACCAGGTCCCACCTTGGCTTCGGGCCTGTTTATAATACTTGGAGTCATCATAAACTCGACATTCAAAAACACTGTTTTTAAACACTATATATGTATACTATATTAATTTCCTGTAGTGAAAAACCATTTTGCAATAGTGAAAAGAAAACTAACTGTTTGCGATTTATCAGTAAATTCTATGTATATATAAGTAATGCCCTATTTATCATCAGAAAAGCATTCTTTTACCAAAAAATCATTATATTATCAACCTTGGATATCTCTGAACAATTTAGTAAATTTATAATTTCTTATAATCACCATACCATTCCATGATTTGAAGTCGCCAAATTATCGAATAATGTTCATACATATAGAATAAAAGAGAGCAAATTTTTTAACAACTTTGAAGATGTTCGCACGATGATAATGAATTGAAAGGAGAAATTTTTATTTATCGAGTTAAAATGAAAAATTAGGCTTGATAAGAGATGATAGAGATAATAGAATTTGAATTATTTCTTACATCATTTTAATTTAATTAGTGAAGAAGCGACATTATTTCGAAGTTGATGAAGAACGTCAATTTTTATCTCATGAAAGAGAAATTCATTGTATGAAAAACAAAAGAAAATGATAGATTTAATTTAATTAGTAAATGAAAACTACAAGTAATTGATAAAGAGGAATAGTTTTCTCTCACTTTGCTTGTTAGTAATTCGACTTCCTCTTCTTCTCTTTTATTTTGAAAAAAAATGTTAATGAAGAATTTGTCAAAATTCGCTTCTAAAACCACTTACTTCTTCATCCAAGTGTGCCCCTTCATTATTTGAATTATTTCCTCTCTAATTGACTTCAGTTCGAACTATTCTTTCTTTAATTTGTTTTCATTTCCCTAAAATTCTATTTTTGACTTCTTAAAATTAGGTAGAGAAAGGGTATTTCGTTTACTGAGAATGCTAAATGTATACAAAGATACCAACAACCACACACCCAAGACCAGGGTCCGACAACCTCTGGCCGCGTGGTAGCGCACGCTTAAAATAAGGTACGGACTTACACAAGAAGATGTCTTAGTTTTCAACTAAATACAATTTTTTTAAAAGTAATTCTGCGAGAATTAAATAAGACGCACTGACCAAGACATCGTCCTATATAACGGAAAACCAGGCACGTTGTTGACCTTAAATGCGGTCTGATATGTTGCCGCCAGATTTCGAGAAGTTCGTATATAAACAACATGACATTTCCTCGTAAAATCTGGTCAGATGAAGGTGACTAGTTCTTCTTTTAATGACGATTCAAGAAAATGTCGAAAAGGTTCTGTTAATCCCTATCCAACCCATCGATATAAAATTATTATCCATCACATACATTGATGCTTTAAACATTACCGAATGAAAACCTATTATCCAGACTAAATAGAGAAAGATTAAAGTAAGTCGTTAAACG
This sequence comes from Nanomia bijuga, assembly GCA_032273505.1. Classification (NCBI taxonomy): domain Eukaryota; kingdom Metazoa; phylum Cnidaria; class Hydrozoa; order Siphonophorae; family Agalmatidae; genus Nanomia; species Nanomia bijuga. The sequence goes on along the minus strand of JAUKPT010000350.1, from coordinate 10,544 downwards.
TCTTTATAATAACGAGTCATTTAATTTTATATAACATTTTACAAATAGTCATAAGGTCTCTGGACGCTACTTTGAAAAATTGTTTTTTAAGTTTTTAATATGATTATCGACATTTCTAAAAAAAATGAATTAATTTAGGTGTCATTTGAATATGTTTCGACGTTTTAAAGTTTTACTGGGGTAGGGAAAAAGATTCCCAAATTTTTACATCGTATGTATGAAGAACTATTCCAAATCATAAGCATATATCTTTGGTAGTTTCTATGTTCTCGAAATATGACGGCAACATATCAGGCCGTATTTAAAGATGACCATTATTTTAGCCCCCAAAATATTGATATCTGAAAATTTTAGGTACTGAAAGGGAGCAGTTTGTCGAGAAAAATCCATCGCTCTCCCGTGCCCCCCCCCCTACCTACGTCCCATATAACGCAAAATGATGTACAGTCCAAATTTATTTTGCGCCAAATTTTCGACAATTTTTTCCGCCGAACGTTTATCCGATAAGATTATCCCCTTATAAACCTTGCAAATGAAGGTTAATTTATTATAAATGTGTTGTTCGATTTGACAGCTTTCTCAAAAACTTTTCTTCGACTAACTGCTTTTGCGCAAAAGGTCTTTACTATTCAGTTTCTTATTTACGATGCTTTTAAAAAGAAAAATAATTCTCATAAAATTCATATAAAGCGGATATCTCTATAATGCAGACAGAATTTTGCACCAATGGTGTCCGTTTTTGATGAATCCCACTCTCTTATGTTACAATTTCCTTATAAGAAGTAAACCTGATGCTTTTATGACACCTTTTTTTTATAAATGTAAAGTAGACTCAAACTATTTTCAACAATGGTCCTGAGGGGTCAGAATTCTCCCCAGATAATGAGTTTTAAACATTTGGTCTTCAAATCATACTCATCATACCCACTATGCCCATTTATTTCTTTAAGAATTCTAATATTTCATAATACTCTAATAAACATTCATCATTTTTGAGAAACCCCGTTCATTGTTTGAGAAAATCCGTTTCTGGATAGAATTATGACCCCTCGGGAACATCGTAACTTTAGACCCGAAACGTGCACAAAAGGTCCAAAACATCTAAAGCACTCCAGAAACGGTTTAAGGAAAGAAATGCTATGACATATGAGGACATATTCCGAGCAAGTTATTCCCTAGTTTGACGGACGTGTCATACAGGGTCAAATCTACAGAAAAATACAAAAGAAAAAAAAGTAATTCTTCTAAAGACATAAGTAAACAGCCAAACCTTAAAGGAAAATTATTTGACCCTTACACAAGCTAGATCAAACAACATATCTGAACACGGAGTTTGGCTAAACTGAGGCAGCTTAGCTAGGCTAATACAAGATTTGGTGATGTTTGAGGATATGTCCACGTGGTACTCAAACGTTCTCTTTCTGATCTTATCCAATTTATACAAATCTCTCTTTTTCAAATATAAAAAAGGGATAATGGCTAAGTACCATAAGTTTGTGACGAATTATAACGGCGTCTCTCAACTTAAAGAATTCTGGAACACAGCGTCAAATCTTCTTGAAATTCTCAATGCAAATAGTTTATCCGGGTTTATCCACTGCGTCATCAAAATTTGCGTGATTTTGGTCACATCAGAATAATGTTCTCCGTGCCATGACCTCGGAACCGAAGTGAGATATAAGAAGATTTGTTCGAAGCTCTAATTATCAGCTAATAGCTAATAGTAAAGGTCAGCTTCTTTTTTTAAAAAAAATAACGTATTTTAAGGCAGTAGTATAGTGATGGCACGGTTTTTACAGGTCCGAAAGGAAATAGGTCATTCGTGTAAATTTTACGTACGGCTCTGAACCGGTAACGAAGCACCACTCCGTCTCACTGCAGCCCGCCTAATTTAGAATTGACGAAAATTGCGTTTAGCTTATTTCTTCTTTTTCTTTGCTGCTATGCACGGAAATGATTCTACAAAATGATTGTTTGATCTTATAGTTGATACTGGCCCCCACCTAAATTTCATATTCAGATATTATATGCAAGCTAATAAAAGGCATTTTTGGAATACGTTTTGTTGACAACTGTAGTTTTTAACGCAAATTTTAGCAATCTCATTTCTTCTTTACATAATTTAATTTGTACAACACTTTTTTTGCGCTCCTGATATAAAACCCTCACAACCTCATATTAAGAATAGAACTCTAAGAATTCTCAAGTTTAATCAATGCAATTTTGAAAAGAAGGTTAGGTTAGGTTAGGTTAGGTTAGGTTAGGAAATGAGACCCTATCTACAGAAAATTTTACAAATTTAAACTTTTTTACGTATCACAGACGTTTATGGACCCATTTTGACGAGGAAATTTAAAAATTTCCCCCCTTTTTTACGAAAATCGAGAGTCAGAAACGACCCTTTTTCGCAGCACATCCTGTCAGCGCTCAATGACTACTCAATGACTACTCATTTTCCCTCACATGGCATAGGTCGATCAATTCACATCGTATGGTGTTTTCTTCATGGTATATCCGAATAGTTGTATTCATACCGTTAAACCGAAATATTGAGACGAGAGAGATTGATGGCACGAGCGGGAATTGAACCCGGATCGCACCAATGAGAGATGATATTGGTCTCTGTTACACCAAGTCCAGAGTATTAACAAAATGTAACCTCCCATATAGGTTAGAATTTAGGAAACAAAGAGGAAAGAGAAAAAACGACATAGCCACAGACTACTAGAACTAACAGACGTTCAACTCGAGGTTTACGGTGAATTTGCGTAGGCCAGTTTTTAATGATTTTTTTCTTTTTAATCAATTATCTCGCCTTCTAATTATGATTTCGACATGGCGAACTTAACTACAGGCTATGCCAACGTGCAGGTAAATTTACAGAAAGTACCTGGTATTTTCTCGATCTATTTTTTTCAGGGGGGATTAATATCAGTAAAGAAACCACAACTCTCAATATTTCATAGTGTTTTATGTCACTTTTGGTGAAATCAAAAGTTCTTCATATTTCCACGCACGAATGTTCAACCATTTTTTTGGTATTTGCATAAAAGCATAAAATTTCATTCTTTACTAATATTGATTTATCCTGAAAATATTGGATCGAGAAAATACCAGGAAGGTACTTTCCGTAAATTTACATGCACGTTGCCATGGCCTGTAGTTAAGTACGCCATTGATATAGACTTATAAATTTCAGGGAATGTGGAAGATAATAAGTAGAATGGTTTGTAATATTAACAAAAAATTTCGCTAACTTCTTCGTGTTTTTTTTTCGACCTTCTTCATTTTTTTAGAGCGTCTAAAAAATACACAAAGAATTGTTTCTTTTTCATTCCGATTGAGCACAGTGAAGCAGATTACCATTCTATATGGCTTATCTAAATTAGAATAAAAACGGCCCGCGCAGTCTTGAGAAAGGGAAGCAAACACGAAGAAGGTTTGAACAAATATTCCACTCATGATTTATGCTTCCAAGTGTAGTAATTGTAATAATTAAGTGATTAGATATTCTTTAAACGATCTTTAGTTAGATTTAATTTAAAATTAAATTGAAGAAGTGGATACTACGTTGAAATGCACCTAGATTACAAAAGATTATTTTACCCACCCCTATTTTGTTACTTTATACAATTTTGAGATTTTATTTTATGACGATATCATTTAATGTAATGATAAAAAACATATGTACACCTTTTTATTGTGCAATATTATCTTTTGATAAGGTTTGAACTACTCTTGAAAGCATAAATCTTGAGTGAAATATTTTTTCAAACCTTCTTTATGTTTGCTTCCCTTTCTCAAGACTGCGCGGGCCTTTTTCATTCTACTTTAAAATATGCCATGGAGAATGGTAATCGCCTTCACTGTACTCAATTAGAATGAGAAAGAAACAATTATTCGTGTATTTTTTAGACCCTCTAAAAAATGAACAAGGTCGAGAAAAACCAAGAAAAAGTTAGCGACATTTTTTGTTAATATCACATACCATTCTACATATTTTCTTCTACATTCCATGAAATTTATAAGTCCATATCATAATCAAAAGGCGAGATAATTCATTAAAAAGAAAAAAAATCATTTAAAACTGGCCTCTCTAATTCACCGTAAACCACGAGTTGAACGTCCGTTAGTTCTAGTAGTCTGTGACATAGCACATACCTATTAGTGGACACCTTTCTGACCCCTACACAAGCTTGAAGAGCTTAAAATAAGCTGATACGAGATTTGGCGACGTTCTCACTTTTTCACATCATCCAATTAACACAAAAAATCATTTTCTCTTCGATAAATCCGATCTGAAACAAGAAGCAAACAAGGAGATTATCATTAGTTTTATAATGAATTCTAAGAAGGATCAGCTGTCCCGCTGGCATGACCTCGGCATCAAAGTGTGAAAAAAAATATCTGTGAAAATCATCTGCTAGAGAAATGAAACTCTTTATCATAATCCATCTAATGACGTATCTGAAAAGGAAGAGTGGAATAGACAAACAGGTAATTCTTGTAATGTATATTTGAGTCTTGATTCGTGTCAATGACAGACTGAACGATCTTTAATTATTAAAACTGTCATTTTCTATACTTTCTTGAAAAAGTTCAAGTAAAGTGAAAAAGAAAATGCTTGTATAAAAGAAAAAGGAGACCAACGGATATCTTTAAGAAAATGCTCGCCATGTATTATTCACGAAGTTTTCTTTATAATTATCTTTTTTGTTTTGCTTTCTCTTCAAATTGATTCCCTAATTGTTTTCACTATTTACCGGTGGTTTCATAATGTGCTTCTTCTTCGTGAAAATGTCAGTGATATTGATGCTTCTTGCTGTCAATTAGTTTTTCAATTATTCTTTATATTTTACTTTTTATCCATATTTCTTTTCGAATGTGAGTATGTGACCGAAAAAGTAATCAATTTCACTTTTAATGACAGGAAATATTATGATGAGGTTTTTTTGTGAATGGCGAGATTCGGAGTGGACCTTACTTCTGGTCATCATGTCAAAAAGTTTGGTAAAGGACGTGATATAGAGCAACTAGTGAGAATGTTGCGTCACTCTCTCTAAAAACCTGATTGATTGATTGAATTACCCAGCCGATCATTTTGTTCCTACAATATTTTTCATGAATCCCACACAGAGTTCTACTGCATTTTTGCTCGAAGAAATTTGCTCAGTGATGCTTCCTGGACGACAGCAATACACCATATCGAACCTTATAGATACAAAGCCGGAAAATTTATATTGATAAGATTTGTTCACATTTTTTGACTAAAAACTGAGAGACTAAAAAGGTTAAGGTGACTACACAAAAGCTTGTCCAACTTGTCCGTAAAATGACTGGAAAATGCTCGTCCAACTGACTACTTTGCTTTACTAGAATAGATTTAACCAGTCAGCCTAAACCGATTCATATATATATTTATACTAATCACTTGGATTATCTAAATCTAATACGGACACTAGACTAACGCTAGACTAATCACCTGAACTAATTTTCAGCAAAGCATTGTCCCAAGCAACTGATATTTTGTAAGTCTCCCATGGCGTCCTTTATCAACAGGAACAGGCCAACGCGCAGTTAAATTTATGTTTGGTGCCTTCCGGCTGTTTTTGTGATCGGACTATTTTATGGTGATTTGACATCGAATGGTATGATAGCTTGGATCCACGAAGTTTTACCTGATTTGTTAAAGAATTGTCAATAAAATTTTCTCAGAATTTGAAAAACTTGAATCTAAAAAGATTTTCTATAAGTTTGGATGTTTTTTGCTCTGTTCTTTTGTTTTGCAAGAAGATTAAGCCACGAATCTATCACGATGAGAAATGATAGAAGATTGGATGATCAATTGAAACGTATGATGACAGTGGTATGGTGCTCAATGAACTAAATATCAGTTATATAGAAAGAAATTGAAACAGAACGTACATCATTATCATTTTAGATCCGAATTTAGATTTTTCTCATAAATCAAATATACTATTGGCATATCTGAAAAAATGGGCGACAGGTAAAAAATATGGTCCGATGTTGTCCGACGAACAAATCAGTTAAAAATGAAATATAATTGATAGAATGTTGTTTACTATACTAAAGGACATAGCCATAATATTATTGCTATCACCAAACAAATTTCGAGTGTTTTTTTAAATCTGTAACATCTAGATCATCTAAAACTTTGATAGTCTTTGATAGTTCTATGTTGTAGGACTACTTCATTTTAAATTTATCTTTTTCTTAACCAATCATTAGACTGTTCAATTTCATTTATAATTCATATGTTTATCCAAATAAACTACTGGTTATTTATGATTGGGACCCTTCGTGCTCCGGATGTCGTAACATAAACATTGATCATCCATATTACTTATTTACTAAGTTTGTGTTAATTTTGTTGAAAGATTTATTCGTCAAAATTTTAGACAAGAAAATTAGTTTTATAAAGAAAAGATTTTCAAAAAAAATAGAAAATCTGGTAACTGTTCTTAAAGAAACGAAACTTGCAAGGGTACCTTAGAGTCACTTAATGTGAGTAAGAGTAACTTACTTAGGTGAATTAGGGTAGTCTATTGTAACTTTCGGTAACTTAGGATAACTAAGAGTGAATTAAGGTACAATCTCAATCCTTAGTTAGTCCTAGTGACGAAGATATGTTCGTCATTGAGCAAAACAAACGTGTGTTAGTCCTAGTGACTAAGATAACTTCGTCAAGCTGACTAACTTATCTTCGTCACCAGGACTAATTTAAGTTCGCCACGAACTTATTTTAGTCAGAGTTGCAAGCTTACCTTATTACGGAACTTCGACTGACTAACTTATCTTCATGTGACTAACTTAGGATTGAGAATGTAGGTTAGGTTACTTTGCTATAATTTAGGATAACTTGTAACTTAAAGTAAGTAAACTTAGAATGATAAAAATTGTAAAAGAAAAATAAGCTGATTAACGGGTACATTAACGTAACGTGTTAAGGTAACTTAGAGTACCAAGGAAATACGATACAATGTACGTAAAAGTTATAACTTTTAAAAAAGCAGGAACAACAATTCCGCCAAATACGATTTCCCGCATAAGACCTTTAATTGATTGACGTCAAAGATCGGCTTATTCAACAAAGAAACTGATCATAATAGTGACGAGTAAGTTATGTAAATAGGCATAATCCACCAAAAATATCAAGAGAGTGCAAGAAAATTAGATCGGTAATTAATAAATCGAGTTTATTATAGAAAACGCCACACATAACCGCGTCGAGATGAAGTCCATTCTACAATGAATAAAAATCCTTTCTATATATGTTTATTATAGATTTAGAAATCCGTACCTTTTTGTAGACAACCTACTAAAGCCTTTTCGTATGTATTTATAAGAAACATGACTTAGTACGAAGGTCCCGTCGCCATCTTTGATGTAATACAAAAGTGACAAAAATTATCTTATATATAGCTTAAATAAAAGAGTTGAAATTTTGATTGTCAAAATGCCATCTATTTTTAGTAATTCAAGTCAACACTAACACTGCATCATGTACGGTCAGTCTCACTAAAAGAAAAACACTTAATCATTCTATTGATGAACTAACAACTCAGTTCATATCCAACCTTAATCTATTTATTTTGTTGGCTTTTCACTCTGTTCCGCGACTAGTAGCAAAGTTGAAACCTTTCTGAAAACACTTTGTAAGTAATCAGCTGATTACAGAACATCAAGTATCAATTAACAATCACCTACTGTTAGCTAACGTCCTTAAACTATCACGTATCAAGTATCAATAATTATGTTTGTTGCTTTGTTTTCTTGTATGTCTAATGACCTGTCATTGTGTGAAGAAATGAACTCCGATAAAACCTTCGTTAAGAGGTATGATGTCATATTGGTAGGTTGATACAGGAGCAAAATACAAAGTGCTAATTAATCTGTTACGGCAGAAAAGCCCATGCAAAAATTTGTAAAAATTCGGACCCCAATATTAAAGTGTTTTAAGCATAACATGTAAGTTTCCATAACAAAAGATGCTATCCCTGGCCATGTAGCGATATATCGGGAGCTCAGATAATAGGGCGTTCAAGAAGATCGAAAGAAATCTATCTGGTTATCTGCAAAAAATCTTTTGCTGTCTGTATTCTGTATCCCGGGAGATTTCAAAAAGCGTGCAATTTTAAGTGTGCAATTTATGATGATTTTCAAAATAACGTATTTTACAAAAACTTTACGCTTTTTCAAACGCCGGAATAAATATCTTTTGTGATTCAATTCTTTTTTCCGTTTATCAAGCAGTATGTTAAGAGACATCTCCCACAGTCTGCGTGATGTGATGAGATCACCTTGCCATATGTAGATTGCTTGTGTCAACATCCAAGTGACGTCATTGGAAAGTTCATCTTATTTGATGAGTCACTTCAAGTGTCATCCTAATTGTCAACTGGTTGTTTAATGGGGAGGCAGCATTTAACAAGTGATCTTTGAAACAATTAGATAAAATACAGCGAGCGAAATTGATCTGGTGATCTGCAGGATCTATGATTAGCTACCGTAATGGCATCAACTTGGTCGGTGATTTTATTTCAGTCGGGTTAAGACTTTCATCTGGGAATTACTAGAAGCCCAAAACCAACCAGGGTTAGACTTCCTTGGGGAATTCAAATTATAAACAGTCTAAAAACATAACAATTTTTCACCGGGGAATTTGATATCTACCAAGGAATATTGGCACTATCCGGAACCTACTGGGGTGATTTAAGATGCTAAAACCATATTGCGCAGCGCACAATATATTAGCTTGGACATTATGTACAGACGTGAAATGTCACTTTTCAAAAGGTATACAACTACTTTTCCCCTTCTCTTTTCAATCTATCATTTATTTGTGACTTTTTGCAGCAAACATTAAATATAGAGTTATGTTTTAAATCAATATCTCTTTGGAACATTACGCGCTAAGTTTGCGACTTTTTGCGTCAAAAGTGACATTTTGCGTCGAATGTGACACTTTGTATCTGTATAACTTTTTCAATGGAAGTGAAAAAAAGATATATTTTAACTGTTGTTTTTTTTGCAAATAAGAGCCAGAAATTTGCATCATGTGTATTAAGCAAAAAACATAAGACAGCGAGAAAGAAGGGAACTGGAATGATAGATCAGACAGTACTTTTTCGACGGATAACATACATTGCATAGTTTAGCGTGTATTCCAAATACTCTTTCAAGGAAAAAATAACAGCAAAATATAGCTAACGGCAAGTTTTCTTTTCTTTTCCCAATTCTTCTCAAAAAGGTTTCTACTTAATCTCTTTGATGAGTTGACTACGTTTGATTAAGTCTTTGCAAGCTTATAGTATAGGATGCAATTTCTATTGTAAATCTAAGGCCTGATTAAGGGATGTTTAAGTATTTCCTCTTGGATATCTTTCTTCCTAAATCATAGAACCTAACCTAACTTAGAACTATAGTTTTCTGAAATCAGTTCCTAAATTAGCAAGAGAGTTTTTAATTCGTTCATTTGATAGATGCGTGGTACAAATCGGAACAGATTTATCACTAAAACTGTTTTTAACAAAGAATTTGGTTCTTTAGGAATTTGATCTTTGGACATATTATTAATGTTATAATTTGTGTGTGATTTCTAACGATTTAGCTCTTGACTATATTTAATTAATAGTTTGATTGTGTTTTTTTTTCACATTTTACTATAATGGTAAAGAAGTTGTAATAAGGGAAGGGAAAGATATCGGCCTTGCATACTAGATATATTTAAAATGTCAAGAAATAATGCATCTTACTATATACTATACGGCATTTTTATGACCACCCGTACTAGTGCGAAATGCAAAGGGTGCTGCTACTTTATTCTTAATCATGAACGTTTTCACTATCGTTCTGTTTAATGATAGGAACAGTAACTAGAGGGTAAAGGGTTATATATAAGGGTTATATATGTTGATCCGTTACATATTTTACTCAACAGGCTAATTAATCGAAATATGCATACCTTTCAGTTTCTTTTATACTTGAGTAACTTCTGTACTGTTGTTATGATTCTATAAGGAACAAATGAACACACATCAACATAAATAAAGCGTTGTAACTGGCAACTGACAAGCAGAGGAATGAAAATGAGCTATTTTCGGAATTTTTCCAGATTTTTCGGACAGCATACCGGTCCTGAACCGGTAGACCTATCTAACCATTCGTATTTTTTGTACCCAATGGGCTCTCAAATGCATGTTAGTTTTTATCCTCTTTTCCTCTTTGAATAAAACGATTTTTAGTATTTAGATCGCGGAATATTACATTTATAATTTGATATGATTGAATTTAAATTTTCAATTTCGGTTTGAACTGATTTAGATGGTTTAAGCTTTTACTGTATGGCTATTTTGAAAAATAAATTCAAAAATTTATATAAGGTCCAAAATGAAAGGATCATAAAAAGTTTGCCCCTCCAAACAAACAAAAAAACAAATCTATTATTGCAGTTATCACACCTCACTTACGTTTAGATATGACTAATTAAGTCACATAAAGCTCTTTGAAAAAAAATGATGAAT
>JAUKPT010000349.1:0-21037 GCA_032273505.1 Nanomia bijuga | reverse complement strand
TCAGCTAGCAAGAAAGCCGTGATATAAAGTCTTTATGCCACGGTTTAGCTACTTTATGCCACGGATTTTATAGAAATTGTGGGATAAAGTGCGAAATGTTGTCACGCACTCTTATAACGGTTAGAACGCAACTAAAGGTGTTGATGAACTCGTATTTCTTGAGTAAGTTAATGTATTTCATAAACAATCATTAGACTATTTATATCTTTTTTGTTTTCATAGATACGTTATTTGAAGGTACTTGCATCAATGATTTGTAGTTTAAATCAATTATTTTGCCGACACTAGGTATAAGAGTTGATATTTGTCTCGGAATTTTAAGTGACAATTTTACCACGTCCATCAGAAAACAAAGTAGTCGGGCTTTTATTTACGAGTAAGTAAATATTTTGATGAAATTCATAAACAATCATAATGGTTTTTAGTTTTTTTGCAATTAAAGAGGGAAGGTTTTGTTGAACTTGTATGATTTCTTTAGAAAGTAAATGGTTTCACCTTTATTGTTGTATTTCGACAAACGACTTGTTTGATCATTACATTGACATTGACATTTTTTTCTGCATTAATTTTGTAGCAAACTCAAGTATTTTTTAAAGTTTGTCAATAAAAGGTATCACAGCTAAAGGTGATCTAGAATAGATGCATTGATCGTTTTATCCGTGTTTTCCTATGGCTAGCTAGCTATGCTCGAGAACAGTGGTAGTGTGACGATCACATAAGTAGCAGTTCCTTAAAATTTAGATTTTTACGAGAAATAGAGCCAACAGTTTGATAATATTCAAATTTTGTTCTATTTAGATTTCGAACTAGTGCTTGTCCGAAATTGTAAAGCTTTTTAAACGATGTATCGATCAGAAATCGAAATATTCAAATAAAATCTCCGAAATAATAATAACATAATTTCATCGGAATGTAAAGGCATTGGTTCCAATTCCATATCCCGCATTTGATAAGATAAGAACAACAAACTTGACCTGCTCTACGTGTTCTTTCTTATCACAGAACCAAAGTGTTGTTTTATATTACTATTGTTATATTTTGGACGTTTTATTTTTGGACGTTCTCATAGACATTAAAAGCCTAAAATGAAATCAAAAGCTTGTTCTATATTTGCCCACAAAACAAATAAACAAATTAGTCAGAGCGACGGTTGGAATATCTATTGTTACGGAAAATAATATAATTCAGGATAATGGTTGGGTTTTCTTTTGTATATAAAATAATAGAACTTAGAATTATGGTTGGGCTTTTTTGCGATTAAAATGACATTATTTAGAATAATGGTTGTATTTCATCTATTTATATGATCGGGATCATATTTGTTTTTTCTGGATATTCCAGAAATAGCTTGACAAGATCTTGATTAGATTCTACGTGGCTAGACCACATACCGTAATTGCAACAACACCTCTTTATAACATTTTTGACGTCTAAAAAAGGTCTATATAGATGGAAAATTGAAAGGGAGCGTACGTTATTAGTGAAATTCAGTTGTTTTGAAATTTGGAAATTCCTCTGTAAAGCTGTTTGTGGCTTTCCTGTGAGACCTGAAGATCTTTTTTATTGTAAGAATTGTTTCATTTTGGGAATTATGAATTTCTCGGAACAATGCTAGAGGTTTCTAACTATTGATGTGATTTTAATTTTATAATCTCTTATAAGTAGTGAGAATAACATTTTAATTAGTTGCTTCTGACTCGGCTGTCGACTCGTCACTACATCTGTCATTTCAAAATATTAGTCGTTTTTAGACTTTCCTCACGACTAACGAGTGAATTGTTTTCCTTTCTTTAGTAAGGCAAAAAAAGAGAAAACTTCAAAATGGAAACAGATGGCTATGATAATTATGCTCAAGATGAATCAAGGAAGAGACCTTTAGAAGATCAGAGCAATGGAATTGGTACGAAGAGATTTAATGGTGTCGGAAATCGTAAGTATTTTGATTTGATGTTTGTCGCTCGTCTTGAATATTTCCAATATACGTTTTTGATATTTTTTTATCTTAATCATATACCTTATCATATACCTAATCTTATAACCTTGTCGGTGTTGGTTTTTGAAATATCCCCTTCCATTAAATTAATGATATTGGTATGCTTAAAAGTTTTATGTATTTTCTTTTATGTCAATCTAATTCTTTTTAGAACCATTGCTGAAACTGCTGATTCCAAATTATGCTGCCGGTGCACTGATCGGTAAAGCTGGTGCTAACATTAGTGAAATACAGAGCAAATTCGGTGGTACGATGCGGCTATCTCCGAACAAGGAGTTTTACCCCGGAACAGATGAACGAATTGTTGTATTAACCGGTGAAATAAACCAGCTCGTCGACTTGAACAATCACATCATGGAAAAAGTACAAACAGATCAAAGTCAGAGAACTGAAAACAGACCAAAAGACGAAGTACGCAGTCAACAGATCAAAATAGTTCTGACTAATGGAGCTGCTGGTTCTCTTATAGGCCGGGGTGGGGCCACAATAAAAGCTATTCAAGAAGAGACTAAAACTAAGATAAACATTACTAATCGAGATGAGGCTAATGTGCCTGGGGAACGCGTCCTCACCATGTCCGGTAGCATGGAACAAAGAATGTTAGGCTGTCAGCAGGTGATCGAGAAAGTAGCTGGAGAAGCGAGCAACATGACGAATTCAACGCTGAAGTATGCTAACACAGCAATGAGCATCAGCGCAAGTATCGGAGGTGGACTCAGTTCCTTATTCACAACCCGCCAGCCTGAAAGTACGTTCACTTCTTTAAGTAGTATAGGTAGTTATGGTGTAGCAAGCCAACAAAACACTATAAGTAAACTGAAAACTAACGTACAGATACAGATGGAGATACCTGACATACTCGTCGGTGCAATATTAGGAAAACATGGGCAAACTATCACCGAATTCATTCAATTTAGTGGGGCAAAGATCCAATTTTCTGGTAAAAATGAGTTTGCGCCTGGTACCACCGACAGGATTCTTACCATAACGGGTGACATGAAACAGACACAGACTGCTTACTTTCTTGTCAGTCAGAAAGCGGAGCAAGCACAAGCTGAGCTGAACCGTTGATTTACATCGCAAACCGCCACTACCAGAAAAGGGAATCCAAAAATCCCCCGCAAAAAATTACCTACGTTTGTAAAACAACTGGTAAACATATTTTTCTATTCGTTTTTTTTTTATGTTTTAATTCTTTTATACATCACACTTTGATTTTTTATACAATATTGCTTGCAAAGCAATTAATTTTTGGAAAAAGACTTTAATTTTTGTACACCTCGCGATCTGTCATTTATACATACAAATAAACGGACATTGAAAAGCACATGTTAATATAGTTCACGCATGTCACTTACATCATTCATTTATCCAATCATATCGACCAGAGACGTTCCTGCATTGTTAATTATCATAACCTGACAATATACAGCGCTGTTATCTCCATCTTATACTTACTGGAATTGCACTGTTATATAATCATTGCATAAACACACACCATGGAACAATAACCGATGTCATTGCATTGCATAGTATGCAAATATCCGCCAAATTCCGTACATTTCATACATTTCATGATCATTAAACGAGTACGTTAACCAGAAAATACTATTCCATTGCGTCACCAATAACCACACGGACCATCAATAATCAAATGCTTTAGTTGTCGATTTCATTATTATTACATTGGGTTATATTTAACGTACTTTGCATTTAATACAAGACTTGTACATGTGTTTTTTACCAGGACATTAGCAGTTGTAGTTGATTATTATTAAGTACTCTCATTATCATTTAAACTTCTTTTGTATTTTGTGAATAATAGTTTCATAATCATTTTTTTTATAAAAAGTATTTTTTTTAATGTTTTTTATTCTTTTGATGACGTTTTTTATACAAAAACTCATGTAGTCATAATTGCATTGCACCGCCTGTTCCAACCTAATCAAGCCACCTTAAAATATTATTTCCATATTTACAATAGACCCATTACCCCGTATATTTTAAAGTGCTTCCTCCTTTCAAATTTACTGAAATTTTTAAACCTTGCCCTCTATGTGCTGACTGAAAATTATAGCGATATAACCCTTTTTGGTGTGTTTTTGACCTAACAATGGAGAAACATTCCTGGTATTTTTCAAAAATCACTAATATCACTAATGAGATTATGAACAATTTCTCTGGCGTCGCATATCATAGCATATATAGCTTTTCATATCATGAAAATCATCTACCCCCTTTTAGACGTTCCCGTGACTGCCATTTTATAAATGCTGGACCGTCACCTTTAGAAGGGGCAGAAACTATGATTGTCATTGTAATACTCGGTATTGGTTGTCCCACCCCTTCCAAAACAACACCGTCCATGTTGCCACTTGACCAGTCGATGTAAAAATTGAACACTAAAAAGAACATGGACCCCATTCTCATCATTACATAATTGATTATGATTTTGTGCCTTTTTGAATAGGAAAATCAAACTTTAAGCAACAAAGGTTTGAAGTGGTGCACGTCCATAAAAAGTGCCAGAAACATTCTCATCCCACCCCATGCTTGCATTTCACATTTTGTTTCACGATTATATACTTTCTTGGATAGAATATACAACTTTTAGATTTTAGGAAGAGATGAACAACATTTCTTTCTAATTAGAAAGCGTACATTAGGAGAAACTACCAGAAGACAATGAATTTAATTCCATCATCTGTTACATCTTATCAGCATAGACCATGAAATTAATCAAATTAAACCCTTTAGCATCCTAAGGAAACTGATATTAAACTTAAAATGACTTATAATACCCATTTTTCTGTAAAACAGCACAACGCCAGTTTGCAAGTTAACAAATACATTAACCTACTGAACACTTTTTTTCAGAATCTATCAGATGAGAATTGTTTACACGTCTTTTAATCTAAAACCTCAAAATTCAATCATCAAAATCCAAACTGCAATTTTTCCATTGTCGTTGATATAAATTTATTGAAGATACTAATCAACACTCCTTGCAAACCAGAGTAGCAAAGATAAAGCATTTAGAGTGCGTCAGCTTTAAAACTCACAAAGAATACATCAAAATATAAAATATAAAATAGGGTTAAAAATGGTATAGCTTATTCAAATTTTCGCTTTTAATCTGTTTGTTTACCTGCAGCTCATAGTGATTTATGATGAAATCTGCAATCTGCAGATTTTTTTGGATATCAGTTTTCCCATTATTATGCTATTAAGAATGGCATCAGAAATAACAAATCCGAGCATGCATATGCTTTTAAAAAAAGATACATGTATTGGCTCTGATCTAAAATAATAACGATGTACTAGCGGATAAGGATTAAGAAGGAATGCAAAAATCTGAGGAAGATAAATTTCCAGTTGCTATAACATAGACAAACAGGGCCGATACTAAATGATTAGGCTATTAATCTTAGATTCACGTACGAGGTTAACTAAGTATGTTTGTTTGGGTAGGGTGCTAGAGAGACTTTGAGTTTCAATTCAAAGCCTCAAACAGGGGAAGTTTTTCGAACTCAAATCCTCAAATAAATTGTGTAGACCAACAAAGCATTATCACCATTTTAATGTCTTGCATCTTTACTTAAAAGGGAGTTGTATCTTTTTCATTCTTGTTATCCAAAGTTATTTTTGGTTGTTAATGCCTGGACTATCTTTAGCTTTCCTATTGACTGTCTACTTATTGTCTCGCTGCTAATGCGGTGAGACCGGAATGTGGTGTTGATTAGATTTTACACCTACAAATCCTTATGTTGTTAGTTACAAAACATTCGCTTTCGTTTGCATTTTTTACTAAACCACATCTTGATAACATTTCCGAAATAGTTTATTTTTAAGGTTTTTTATCGAACTAAAAAATAGAATATTGTTATTTCTTTTTCGTTGCTTGAGTTTCATTTGATTAATGGCACTTAAGTTATTTTAGTCTTAAACCTTTTCCCAAAGCTAAGCATGACAATTTTTTTAATTGATTGATAACAGAAAGTGTTTTTTTAATATATGACTTAATGGAAAATTTCAGACCTTTGAGTTTTAGGCATATTTTGTGTGCCATTCAAAGTATTCAAGCCATTCCTGAAAAGATAGTAAATCTTTTTCTCGATCAACTCGATAAAAATGCTAGCAATGCTTTCAGAACATGTCTAAGGGACATAAATATTTTGGCCAAAAGTTCCTATTTCTCCCCCCCCCCCCACCATTTCGCTATTTTGCTTTATTCTTCCCTGTTTTAGGATGCGAAACAATAGAAATCTCTTTATTTCATCCCTATTTTCCTAATTTTGCTTATTTCTTCCCCCTGTTGGCCAAAATATTTACCGTTGTTTCTCAATGTTAACAAAAGGTCTTAAGAACAGGAAACTTCTTGCTAAACAACAAAAATTCAACATCAAACATCACTTAAAATAAAATTTCAGATGAAAATAACAACAATAGGACGGTATTTCCCACATCACATTGCTTGCGTCTAGACATGTTTTCTTGCTACACCTATATTATGTTAACTATTTAGAAAACCCTGTTTATTTACATGAAATTTTGTTGACATTTTAGTTTACAACTTTTCACACGAGTTCAACAACTAACTAGAAGTCCATGTGTCTACTACGATATAACTTTAATTATAATAAGCTTTTTTATTCAAGTTATTATTTTACCGAAGGGACGTAGCAAGATTATATGTGATAATATATTGATAAAAACAACTATTGCCTTAAGCTTGAACATTTTATTTTAAAAATCATACTAGTTTGGTATGAATCACTCGTACTTCGTCAGCTAAAGGTGTTAGTTGTTTTTATCAATATATTCAAGTTATGTACATATATGATGAAATTTAGCCACGATTATGATTCTTAGGCTCGGAATATGCTAATGCTATGCCTATATTTTTTGTATTTTCAGCCTCAATATGCGATAGAATTTATGCTTATAAACAAGAGTGTATTTAACTTTGTCATCAAACACATACATTTGTCTGACTGAACCTAAACTAAATAATATATTTGCTTTGTGTACATATTATGGCTTCTTTGTATCGACTTATATTGCATGAGTGATAGACGAGCTTCTGCTTAGATATGAGAGAATGAATATTGCTTCAACTAATCGACGGTAACGTTGGTTTATTAGTTTGATTAGACTTGAACCAATTATCTGATTGGTTTATTCTATTGTTTTAATTATTCTAAATTCCAGTTTAGCTTAACCTGATGATATTGATAGCATTGCACCAAGTACTTTGGATAGCATACTTGATTAAGATGATTTAGAAAATGTTTTGTTTAAAAATCGGCTATGACTTATGGGTACATTAGCCGTTTGATTGGTCGCAGATGACATCCCGAAGATCTGATTGGTTCACTAAGAAATAACATTTAGAATTGAACCAGTCGGATTTATCGTGATATGATTTTAACCAACGAAACGGCAAATTTACCCTTTGTTCGTAGTTAATCCCTTGACAAGAAGATCTTTTCTCAGAAGATATTTACTCAATTTTTGTCAAGACATTAACATATTCTATTGTTGATGTAATACTTTATATATTGGACCTAGATTCATAGAAATGTCTTCATACCTCCTTGGAATTTTAGATTATCTCCATTAAACCATTTAATTAAGTTCAAACATCTCAAGGTTTTCATTTTTTTTTTTTTAGGGTTCATGGTAGGTTCACATTTTCTTTCTTTGTAAGAATTGAAAAGAGAAAGTCATAGTAATGGGATCTGAAGAAGAGCCAAAGAAGAATGAAGGACACGAAAATGAAGAACACGAAAATGAAGAACCAAGTAAGTTTATTAATTTCATTCAATACATTCCATTAGCTCACAGAGAAGCTTAGTATTCTATTTTATCACGAACATCTGATGATCATCAGTCAAAGTATGAAAATCACTTCTAAATATAAAAATGATATTTTGCAAAAACACAGAGCCAAATAACAGATTGTATTTTGTTCTCGGTTGAAACAATTTTTTTTTGACAAATAAAACTCTTTTTATCACGAACAAGATATATGCATAGATATAAAAAAAATTTAACTGGATAATCTCTCATTGTCTTTTAAACTTGCATCGATGTCATCCCTGCTCTACTTCGAATTATATCATGTGATCGCGTCTAATGCGCACTTAATACGGACCTTAATACCATAATTATTCAATGCATAATGTTATTGTTTTAGTATTACCTAATGACTTATAGTTCATCTCTTAAGGTCGTAAGGAGATTAGTCACACAAACATAAAGAGGTTTTTGGTGCGTTGTTCTTGTTCAAGCGTCTTTGACTAGATACGTAATTCATCCGCTTGATAAATCGATCTTTTAATACCTGTGATGTCAGTAGCACGCTTTAAGAGTATTAGAGGGTGGCAAAATCGGATTTACCCGTCTTATTTTTAAAAATCTATTGAAATTTTACTGACAAAATTGCTTTAATTCGAACTTTTTTCTTTGTTTCTTTGGTTTGTTTTTAATGGACATAGTTTCCAGGTAAAAGTGTCAACAAACAAATCTCTTCCGGAAAGTATATTTCGTCCTCGTACCATTCTTAGTCATCAAACCAGTCATAATAATTTATTTGTTATTTTATCACTAACCATTGGAATTTGTTTTCGAGTGTTACAAATATCTTTAGCATATGCGTATTCGTCATCCTTGAGTGTCTCAAACAAGATTTTAATACTTGTACTTATCTCTTCCCATTTTTGTAACCTCGAGTCCTAAACATAGAAAATAGCTTTATTCACGCTGAAGACTATTTAAGTTTAATCAATTAATTAAATATTATAACTAACGAGCATGAGCACCGTAGACTGACTTCAATCTTACTAGTCCCTAGTCCTTAGTCGTACTTGATGTTTTAACTAGTCTCGACCTGGAATCAGAAACATCCTGATGACGATAAACTTTCAGACATCAATATTTTTTCATTCTGTTTTAGCTTCCGCCCTGAAACTCTTGATTCCGAATTACAGTGCTGGTGCTCTTATTGGAAAGGGTGGTTCGAAACTGATTGATTTACAAAATACGTTAGAATGTAAGATCAAGTTATCGAACAACGGTGAATACTATCCAGGGACAGATGAACGAGTTGTTGCCATCACTGCTGTGAAAGAACATCTCATCGAATGCAATAATTTGATCATGGAAACGATCGCAGCAACAGAAGACACGTCGAAAGACCCAATGCGCATACTCCAAGTGAAAATGGTGCTGACGGACGAAGCAACAGGCCTCCTTATCGGCCGTGGTGGTTGCACCATACAGGCGATACAAGAAAACAGTAAAGCCAAAATAATCATAGTTCGGCGTTCTGAAGCGGCGATCCCCGGCGAACGCCTTCTAACTGTTTTCGGTAGTGTTGAAGAACGTTTTATTGCATGTCGACAAATCATAGAAAAAATAGCGAGTGAATATGGCGATATAAGTAATACCAACGTCAATTATAATGTCATTGAAAACACAACGACGTTATCAATACCTAAAAATGTCACTATGACTGGACCTAGAATTTTAAATCGTAAAAATATTGAACCTTTAAGGCTTAGGAACGTTGATTTATCGATTGGCACTAGGGGAATACATAATCTCGGCTCTGTTCCCACTTCTAGATTCAGAACGACTGTTAAACTTGAACTAGAAATCCCAAGCGTTCTTCTGGGATCGATTATGGGAACTATGAGTGAAATAGCCCGGTTTAGTGGTGCAAGAATGCTTTTATCAGATGAATTTGTGATTAGTGCCAATGAGAGAATACTGACTGTTTCGGGAAGTATGAGTGAGACAAATACCGCTTATTTTCTTATATCACAGAAATTTGAACAGGCTCGGTCCGAGTTATTTCGTTCAAATTAAAAAATTGATATATTTTCATATATTTTCATATTTCCATCTTGAGTTTTCCGTAAAATTTGTATTAAAGTTACTAATAATTCTTGTTAAATCGAATTTGAATCGAATTTAGTGTTTATCCTTTTTATGACATTTTTATACAAGTAATATATTTTCGTGGTTTCTACTAACTTAGGTTTATGCGCTTCTTTTCTCACTAGCCACCTTAAAAAAAACTTTTTTTCGTGGTAATGAAGTTATAATTCATGGTCTACTACAAATGCTGCACCAAGCCACACCGACACACACCGACCCAAAATGAGTTGTACCGTCCAAAACAAATCCATTTAAAAACTTTTCGAAATATCCCGGACATTTCTAGTGTCCACCTGATTTAAACGAAACTTAGTCAAGGTATCGAGTGGGACATGATCTATTCTCTATGGTACATTTTGATTTTTTGGACACCAATTATGGTCTGTATCAAAATAAGATGCACTTCCCACACATGTGCATTTTTTGAAGCCAATTTTCAATATTTTTTGATATTTGATATTTTTTTGTTCGAAAGTCACATTGACGCACTTGCTCAAATAATATAAAATGAATCATTTAAATTAAAAAAAAAATGAACCACCGGATAATAAAAAATAAAAAATACACCATTATAATCCTCAAACTTTGGGAAATTCGAAAATGTATAGGTTGTAAGGGTTAGGACCAAAAGTTAATGAGAAAATGGTTAAAGAAGAGGACCCACTTTGAACTTGTTTTTTTTCTTGACCGGGGGTAATACAATACACATGTACAATGTACAATGATCAAAAATGTTGTATTAATCTTAGGGTTTCATTTCAAATTGTTAATTAGAATAAAATCACGCGTACCACTTCTCTTAGATTTCTTCTTATGCCACGTATTTCTGCGTGGCATGAGAATAACATTCTTTTAAAAAACATTCCGTTTAAGAACCCTTTCCACTCAATCGTTCGCGCAAACAATGTCAATCTATTGTTTTTTTATTACCAAATATATCTGTCTTCTAAGACTATAAAATAGTAAGTAACAATTTATTATAAGAATGATTTCATGTAAGGCAAAACGTTAAACTTTAT
The DNA here is from genome assembly GCA_032273505.1 of Nanomia bijuga. Taxonomy (NCBI): domain Eukaryota; kingdom Metazoa; phylum Cnidaria; class Hydrozoa; order Siphonophorae; family Agalmatidae; genus Nanomia; species Nanomia bijuga. The sequence goes on along the minus strand of JAUKPT010000349.1, from coordinate 10,081 downwards.
TGAATATGAGATACCATACTAGTACATTATTCTATTATAATACAATGGAGATATAATCTAAACAAATTTAATGAACTATTCTATTCCACTAATAACATAACGTACATATGCAACTTAATAAACAAAAGAATCTTAATATGCAACGTTCACTACGTTAATAATAGCATACTAACATTCCTTTTGTCGCATGCTGCTGACTAACTTACTGTTATCTTGTATTACCCCGGCCAAGAAAAAAACACACATATGTGGGAATTGCATCTTATTTTGATACAGAATATAATATATAGGCGACAAAGTTACTCCTCTACTAAAGTCCCTTTTGAAAGATTGATAGAAAAGTTGATGAGAAATGCTTAAATGGGGAGTCAACCTTTCTGTCTTTTATTGATGTGATATTAGTATTGTGGGTTGAATCCGACACCTTGACTCCATCCAGACGTCAAAGTTTTATTCGACTTTATTTGAAGGGCAGTTTTACCATTGGAAGTGACATTCTAGAAATTAGGCTTCAATTCTGTCATATTGAAGTCTCCTTACCCTGCGCGTGATCAGATGTACAGGTGGTATTAGACAAATGTAATAATATCAATTAATCACACAAGAATTAGATAATTTCGTGCATAAGCTTAAAAATGGGAAGATGATCATTCAAAGCACATGTATTGTTTTTAACGGCCTTAAACTTTGTTACGACTTGAACGGAGAAAAAAAAGTTTTTTCTGTAATATATCCACTGCCGTGAATTTTGGAATGAAATATTTCAAAACAGCATGCAAAAACATGATATCATCTCAAAGCTTGACAACAAAAGAACAAAAACTTGTCTGTAAATAATATAAACATGAAAATATTGCACCAAGAAGATAGCAGTCACATTTAAAACTGAATATTTGATCTTGTTTTGTTTTGCTTTTTGCTAAGTAATATAAGTAATATATGTATTGGTTTTTAGGGAATGTAAGTCAAGTTCTTGTTCTTTAGGTTCGATTTTGTCTTGGTTTTTCAATCCATGGATTACTATCTTTTTTATTAGCATATTGTTAGCATATCCCGAGCCTAAAAAACAAAATTGTATATATATATATATACATTGAATTTAGATTGCTTATCTATAGACATATTTTCATCAAAAATTATTTAAGTATATCGAGGTTGAGCCAAAAACACATGATGCTTATAAAACAAGAGTTTACATATTATATCAAATAAGCCATGCGCAATGCTAATTGCCTAATTGTTGAAAACTGTTTGGCTTGTATAACTCAGGTTTGATTTAGGACCTTAATCAGAATTCAGTCGTGGAATATTTTTTATTTTATCAGAAGTTTTTCATTTGAAAATGTACTTTATGTTTATGACAATCCTTAAATTATGTTCTTAGAAAATACACGCTATAATTGATTTGCAGACAACGGGACGATTATGGAATTTACGTGGAGATAAATACGATAAGCCAAGAAATAAATATTCAATAGAAGCTCTTTGGGACTTCTTGTAGACTTTCATCTTATTTCACTTCCAAAGAATGTTATCAGACTACTTGGAAATTGACAACATAATGTTTTTTTTTTATTAAAACCAACGTTATTTTGGCTACTATAGCTACTTGGTGGTTACTCACAGTTATTTATCAGGAATCTGCTGTACTTTTGTTGTAACATGAGAGGTGGGTGGTGGTGTTACTCTCGACTATCGAATGAGCGGGCATGATGGAATAAACGTCCACCCTGGAAATTTGCTCGAATTAATAAGCGTACAGTATGTAACAAACGTCCACCCTGGAAAATCTGATGAATATTAATAAGCGTCCACCATGAAATAAGCGTCCACCCTGAAATTTTTTTAAATAAGGTCTTCCAAGTATGGACTCTGCTGTATGAAATTTAATTTCTGAATTTCGAGATTTCTTAATTGTTCGACTGGAAGAAATGGCTAGGAATAGACAGAAAAAATTCCTGATATTACATCAAATTAATACAACTTCAACTTGAAATCAAATAAACGTCCACGATGTAATAAACGTCCAACCTGAAATTTTCTTCATGAATTCATTAGCGTCCACGATAAAATAAGCGCGTCCAGAGTAGATTTATTTTTCTAATAGAATTAGCGTCCATGCTTGCTAATTCGATAGTCGAGAGTAATGGTTCCAATTGGTTAAAATCTGTTCAATGAAATTGTTTAACTTTAGAATTCTATACGAATTTCATTCTTCGTGGACTTTCTAATGATCTTGAAATTTCATAAACAATCCCTCGATAACTAACATTTGTTATAAGCACGAAAATCGTATAGGAATAATAGAAATAATAAAAAATAAACTTTCGATACCTCGATTTCGTTGGGTACAATTCCACACACCAAAACGTCATCACAACATAGCCCGTTGTGATCATGAATTTACCACAAATCCCCAATGACAATCTGCTGATTGATCGAGCTAAGACAAAATAAAAAAATATTTGGAGCAAATTTGAGGGGGTAAAAATATTCTTGTATATTTCTTTGTGGGGGGTGAAAAATTTGATCTAGATTGTAAGAGGGAGGAGGCACTTTTTTATCTAATCTATATAAAGCTTATCAATTAGAGACGTGAAAAGAACGATTTAAAAAAAGATTCAAAGTACGTTCTTCATTTGAATAGAAAAAGAACGTTCAAAAAATGTTCCAATGGTAAAATAAGAAACTTTGAAAAATGTAACTTTGCTCACAGGGTGAGTGTGTGTCTCTGTTGGATTAAACTAAATTTTCACCTATGGCATACAACTATATACAAAAAAAACATGTTTTATCAGATGCAGTGCAAAAAATGACTTTTCTGAAATGGAGTCCTTGGGGAAATTTCACTTGCACATAATACTATATTATATTATAAGAGTTTTCAGAAGGCCACCACCAGGAAGCTGATACTACTCATATAAAATATTGAACATATCCGATGAGTATTCAGAAGGCCACCATAGGGAAGCTGATACTACTCATATAAAATGTTGAACATACCTGATGAGTTTTCAGAAGGCCACCAACGGAAAGCTGATACTACTCATATAAAATGTTGAACATACCCGATGAGTTTTCAGAAGGCCACCACCGGGAAGCTGATACTACTCATATAAAATGTTGAACATACCTGATGAGTTTTCAGAAGGCCACCACCGGGAAGCTGATACTACTCATATAAAATGTTGAACATACCCGATGATTTAGAAGAAGAAGCTGGCACGAATCCAATTATAAAGATACAAAGAGAGCCAATAAACATTGATAAGATGGTCGTGAATTTCCGACCAATTCTAAATAAAGATGAATGGCATAGATCATTGATCTAAAATAGCTAATTTTCTGAATTTTGAATTTGAAATTTTATGAATTTGACTTGCTATAGTTTATTTTCTTTTTCTAAAAACGGTTATAAAGAACATCTGATGCTAAAAAAAGAAGAAAACTTTACCTTTCCAAGTTACGTCATTAATCTCAATTTTTGGAACAGCCAAAATGGTAGCTGTGGTAGCTATGGTAGTTAAAGTATTAATGGACAATTAGTTACCCTTGAGAGCGCATAATGACGTAAAAGAAATTTATTTTAAAACAATATTTTGCACGTTTTGAAGATTAATTTTTGTGGATCTCTAAAGATATTCTGAGTTTTTTAAAGTTATTTTCTATTTTCTTTTCTTCAATTACTTCATTTTTGATAAAACTGACATCATTTGAAAGAGGGGGGAAGACGCTTCATGTCATATAAAGTTCACCTTGCTGCGATAACCACTTTATGAGATATGTATCCTTGTATATCCTTTATGATATACAGTTTACGTTCTTGTTTTCGTCTGATACACACTGTAGCAACTATTTTGACGTTGCCAAACATTGAAATACGTCATCAGTGACAACACGCTGTAAAGATGAATAGAATATCCAGCCTCAGCTGAAATTTAGGCGTTCTTATAAAAAAAAGTGTAACATATGACTCTACCTGCTGCTTGATGTAATTGCAACCAATGTTGCTGGTATATCGAGAAGAACTAGAATGACGAAATCTCGATACGCGTCACCAGTCAGATTGTCAGCGACCAATGAGATGCCGAAGTAAACCAACCCACACGTGAAACTGAAAGGGAAACGTCTCTGTCTGTTTAATAAATGATCGACATACAAAAGCATAGCAACCAGATGAATAGGGAAAAGGTCTGTTTTCAAGCTCATAACATTAGTTAATCCCCTGCGCAAGTCATCCGAAAAAATCGATCCGGACACCAATTCGGAAGATTTTGGTAGCTCCGTGAGTTATGATCTGCGTAATATGATTACTGTGGTATTAATTTTCTAATCAATCGGGAAACGTGATCTGGTGAGAAAAACTGAATTATTCGATCCGGAAACGTAATTCGGAACAAAATGCTATTGAAATTATGAATTTCGTGATCGATTCGACGAACAAGCGGCTATAATTTTATCGATCCCCTGAATAATAGGTGTGATCGGAAAGAAATTATTTTAAAATACACGATCCACTGATTTTTTAACGAGTTATAGGATGACTGCCGCAGGGGAGTCTCTTAATACTAAATTCCATCCTGTATGATTCAACCAATACAATTTGAGTGAAATCGTGTAGGTTTCTATTTTGATAACAGAATTTGTTAAGGGGGTGGGGGCGCGCGTCAAGATCAATCTGTTAAGAAAAAACGAAAATCTCCGTTCAAAAATACCTCTCCTACTAACTATTAGGAAATAAAGTAAAAGAGTTTGAAATAACGTATTGAGAGTAAACCCCCTTGTGCTTTGTGCTTTTGTGCTTTTTTGATATTGTTGCAATCGCAATTGTCTGTTCAATATTAGAAAATATTTGTATACTGTGAATAAAGATATAACTTTTTTCGCATGGAATTTAGCTTTACACATTTCCCGAAGAAATTGGGGTCGACAAAGCTATCCAAAAAATATTTATAGGGATTTTGTTGAAGGTCAGTACTGTAATGTTTGCATATTCTGTAGAATTCTTTGTAAGTTTTGACGAAAGTTTGAGCCATCTGAAATATTCTAAATGCTCTATTTACGCTTCTCTGGTTTGTTGTAGCGTTCATCAGTATACATTTATATCAATGACCATCATGTTAATGCTCTTACCAAATCTTATTTATTATCAATAAAAAATCTTTTTAAAAAATCTTATTAAAATTTTATTAAAATCTTATTAAATCTTATTAAAATCGGACTTTTCCTTACATATCTCCAGGTTTTACCATAAATAAGATGTAATTGCTGTTGATAAATAGATTTTTTGAAGTCATAAAAAAAACACGGTATTAACTCCCTATACTTCAGTAAAAAAAGTAGTAACTCGTTAAGAGTCAATCAAATATTTACCGACGACTGCAATGTTTTGATAAGGATTGCCGACTACTTTCGATTTTTCTCGAGAAATAACTTCATTCAACTCTATGCGTGACATAAGTTTTATATGTAACGTTCATTGTTTTTTCTCTGTGTCCATTAGCTCTTAACTATCTTATTCTATAGTTAAAAACGAGAAAAATAATTAAGGTTAGAAATTACCATTATGCATGTACTAGTTATAGATATGTTAGCCATGATTAGATGATTTATAATAAAGACTAAAAGTTTTATGTAAAATACATTTCTTTTGATATTTTTCGGTTTACACCATTATCAAGAATAATAATGATAATGGTGAAAATCGTGATAATTGTGAAAATCGTGATAATGGTGATAATGGTGTAAACCGAAATATATCGAAAGAAATGTACTTTATCTAAAACTTTTAGTCTTTATTATAAATCAGCATGTATTAAGGTATTGGACATGTTAATGTTCTTATCAAAATCGGAGTTTTCAATCAACGGGAAAGAGCAAAACGTTCCAAACAGTGTTCCTTCACCTTTCAAGATTCATGTGCAACGTAATAATGACCTTTTATATATAATTATTTCTGTTTCAAATAAACAATTATGACTGACTTTATACTCGCATGAAATGTTTATACGTGCAAAGATATTATGTTTTTTGTATGCCGATGTGTAAAAAACTGCCCATGAAAATAATTAGATGGCAAAATTAAAGAGAAATAGTACTATAATTGTTGGTAAAAATAAATAAAACTGCATTTTAGTTCAAACTATTTTGGTACAATAGACTGAATTGTCAACATTATTAAAATTCTTTTATTCTCGTGTATAGTTGAATTTACATAATCATGGTTCCAGGGTTTGAAAAAGCGTGCAGTTTTGGTGATCCACTATGGTAACATGTCATTAGTGTTGCAGCTAATTCTGCCATCCTGAGAATCGTTATAAAAGAATCATAAAAAGCATGCCAAAGATTGCTCATATTTTGAAAACCTCGGACAATAGAATACCTTATTGTTACAGTGTTATGTCGAAACTGTCAAATACGTTGCACAAAAATCTTGCGATGTGAAGGAAGAGCAATAAACTCGTTCCAGCTACTTCTGTTAAAGCAGCACTTTTAAGAACGATTTGCCTTTTTCCCGCTGATTGAAAATTCAGTCGGTAAATAAACTATAATGAGACGCGTTCTTCTTAATTTTCGAGAATGGTTGACAGTTTTTTTGTCCTCAACGCCACTTCCCAGCTAACGCATTACTGCTTAAACTCCCTACAGTACGTATCAAATTTCAAGGGTCATTCATAATTAATCGGCTCATTGCCCTCTATGCAATATTTCTATCATGACGCGTACATAAGTTATAATTCCATGTACAATATAGTTTAGTGATTTTAAAAATGTCAATGTCATCGTGTTTACGCTTGACAATTAAAGGAACTATACAAAAAGTTTGACTCGTTAAAACGTTCCTTTTATTAAAGTCATCGTAAGCATTCAAAATGTCATTAGCAAACATTAAGCCTTTGTTTCATCTACATATTAATATATGTAAAATCGGTTTTGTACTTAGTAAAAGTAATTAATGATGAGTAAAAATATCTTTTTATAAGCATCATTATAGCATTACATTAAACCATCAAATCGGAGTGTCATACGGACACCCTGAATGTAGTATATTACATAATGTATAATGTAATTATCACTGTACCATGAAATTATGAATGTCCCTTGATTTCAATTAAATCAATCAATGATATAATGCTCGCCACAAGGGATCGCTTGTGGTGGGTTAAATTCGACTATGGATTCCAACGCGTAGTGGTATGTCATCATTCATCACACTTCCATTCATGTAAGTTAAGCATCGTCGTCGAGAGATACTTACTGTATGGGGGACGCGGATGGTAGAGGTGAGTGTCATTAAAATGATGCAATGAAATGCACTCGACTCGAGCTCTTAGCGAGGGCACAATAACTATCGTTAGACAATGCTGACGGATCGACCCATGCTATGTGAGGGAAATTGGGTAGTCAATTAGTAGCTGACGAAACACTAGTTGGGACTCAAGCCATGCCTCGATAATCACATAAAGAGCTTGTGCATGGCTGTTCCATCATGAATGAAAACCATTAACCATTAACCATTAACCATGGAAAGGTTTTCCTCCGACTGTAGAACAGGGCTGGGTTTTCTTATCACAAACTGTTAATAATGATAACAAGATCGATTACATAATTTTCATCTTGAAAATATCGACGTGGAATTATTCGCAAGCTCATAGTTAAGCGTAAATTTTAGTCTATCAGACCAAGCCCTAATCTTACAAAGTAGAACAGTGTCTGTTTTTCAACTCTTATGTTTTTTAAAAAAAAAGGCTTATCTTGGAAGTATATTCACATATTTTCCTAAATAATGTACAACCGGGGCTCTTTAACCGGAGAATGGAGATGGGGGCACTTTCCTGATACAGAGCCCTTCACAACTCGGATCTAAAAAAGAGAGAGTTGGAAATCTTTCTTTTTTTAAATATAAATGCATAACTTTGTAAATTTTAATCCTTTGGTACAAAAACAGGCATTCAACGGTAAATATTTTGGCCAACAGCGCCCCCCTCCCCTGGGGGGAGAAATAAGCAAAATTAAAAAAATAGGGAAGAAATGAAGAGATTTTGAACTTTTGGCCAAAATATTTACCATTGCAGGCATTTGTCCCTTGAATAGTGTTTACAGACTATTGAATATCTCACAATTGCTTTATTGTGGTAGTTTAACTGGAAGATGGAAGATGAGAACTATGGATTTTGATTTTTATAAATAATTGGTGTGCTTGTACTGCGTATTCCGGTCCGGTCAATTTCCTTAATTTCAATTCCTCTTCCAAATTTATGTTGTCCAGGTACGAAGTTCAATGCTTAAACTATATTTGCTTATCGATCTATCAAAATTAATCCTTTTTGTCTCATCCTGAAGTAATTGCTTTTCTGGTATTTTATTCACCAGGATCATTTCTTACAGTACAGAAATTTATACACAAAGCACAAAAATTAGTCAAAATAATGAGTGTGTGTGTGGGGGGGGATGTACAAATGAATCGAAATCCGACAGTGTAATAACCAAGTGTTTTATCGTTGAATAGATAATTCTGTGAATTAGGGATGTAAAACCAGCCAAAATACAACTTACAGAAGAAAGTTATCTTTAAGAAATATAGGTAACCACGACCAATGAATATCCCAGCACCCTCCTCCGTTCAAATGTCAAACATGCCTTTAAGTTGATATTTGACAACAACGTTTGGTCTATGCATGTAAAAGACGTCACTAGCTGTCTGGTAGTATACATACATACACATACAATACCGTAAATCCTCGATTAAGCGCCGCCCTCGAATAAGCGCCGCAGATTTTAGACTTCTTTCTGAATAAGCGCCCTCGATTAAGCGCCACACCTTAGTTTTGAAATGCGGCGCTTATTCGAAACATTCCCTGTTATGAGGGAGTAAGACATTTTTATACTTCAAAATGAATTAATTTAGTTTTTCTCCAATGTAGGATATTAGTTCAATGAAGTTTTTAAAGAGGAAATAAAAAATATTTGGCTGAAAATATTTGTTTTCGAATAAGCACCGACCTCTAATAAGCGCCGCATCAAAAAAAGTCGAGTTTTAAATAATCAAAACGCGATTACAACATGTGAGCCAAGATCGTGGAGAAATCTGGATACCTCTCAATAATGCTTCCTTATCTCAGTGTCCGAAAGTGTCCGAAAGTCTTTAAGAAAAAGAATAATTGTAATTGTATTTTAGGTCCCTGATTATTCATTCAACTATTTGCAGTTAAAGATAACGGACTGGAACTGTGCTAGAATGATTCATCGTTATCCAATGTTAGATTACATAATTGATCAGATTCGAAATTGAATCTGTAAATCCAATATCTGTAATTATCATATAACCAATAAAAACTAGTAGATGCTGCAGAAAAATACATAGATAAGTCATTCAGCATTCTGAATAAGATTTTATTCGCCAATATCGTACCACTGGATATATAATGATTGCTACTATCATTCAAATGAAAGAACAGCGCAAACTGAAATCAAAGTCATTAAATCTGTTGGAAATCTAATCAGTTTGATAACAATTGCGATAAACGATATTGCCTTGGTTTTAATTATCTATTAATGAGTTGAATTCGGATCCATTGCACTAACGTAAATGCTAAATATTCCATAATGTTATTATTTCTGAGTCTTGCCAGCAAATATGTGTATTGATTGATTTATTATTATTTTTGAAGCCATGATTCCAGTCATACTAGCCAACCAGTCATATACCAGTCATACTAGTCATTCAGTCATACCAGCATACTACCCATTTTTTTTCACATGGCATGGGTTGATCTGACTGACTTGCTAAATTGTGTTAATCTTGGATCTAGAATTGTCTCGATATCTAAGAAACAGGAATAATAGATTGTTTTGGAGAGAAGGTTCAAGTCTATGTTTTTACACTCATTTATATCTCGTCTAAGCTTTCTCCAAAAGATTCTAATCTGAAAAATTGGAAATGAGAAAAATAAATTTAATAAAAAAATCTAATTGTATATGTCTTAATTGGGAAGGCTGAATAAGAACCTATGCCTAAGAACCCAATCATAGCATTTTATCATAGCAACTTATAATTTTAGAAGGAATGTAGGTTCTTAGG
>JAUKPT010000348.1:10745-21073 GCA_032273505.1 Nanomia bijuga | reverse complement strand
GCTTTCTGCAGACCTTCAAATGCTCAAATTCCGCTGCGATCTAATCGCCGGATCGCACACTTTTTGCTACGGGGCGTGTATATACAATGAAAATATAATTACACGTATTGTAAAATACACTTTGGTATTATAACTTAATATCAAGTCTTTAATAGAAATCGTCGCAGCGTGCATGTGATATGCTGCGTTCTGCCTAATCTTTTAAAAATAGGTTTCCATGAGTCAGTCAATACGTATTTTCCGGGTCATTTATTATTCCACGTTGGATTTCGAGCGCTTCCTGACTGATCGTTGAAAATTGTGAGGTTCAGTTAAGATGGTGTTTATATTTCCTTTAAATACTGCTTTTTCGTGTTATTTCACTCGAGTTGTCACTTGTTTACCAGTGTGTCCTAATGTAATTTCCTTTACATTTGCAGGGAAATTATTCTTAATAAATAAATAAAAGCTGTACGCCATAAATTGAAGTTTCTATTTGTTATATTTTGTACTTATATTGTAACCGAACCGTGCAGTAACAAAAAAAGACAAGACAAAGACAACTATTGCATGTGATTTTATCATTTCTTCTTTAAGTTATTCTAAATTCTGCCATATAGTTGATAAGAATGCAACGATCAATCAGAATTTTAATAGATCCAGAACCTTTGATGATTTTGAGATTTTATCACTATTCCTCACAAGATTTGAGCAAAGTGATTTTTATAGAAGCGGGCTTTAATACAAATAGTTGGGAAGACTAAGAATGACGGAAGATCGAAGAGGAAAGAGCTGATGAGATTTCGAAAGCAATCTAAATCATTGACATCCCAGTGGGCTAAGGTACGTTCAAAGAACGTACTTTTAGGGCCGAAACGTTTTAGGATCAAACATGGTTCCAGGGTTTGGAAAAAGTGTGTCCTTTGGTGATTTACGATGGCGATATGTCATTAGTGTCGCAGCTATATCCGCCATGTTGGTGATCGTTATAAAAGAATCATGAATTACACGCTTGAAATTGCACGCTTTTTAAAAACCTCAGAACACAGAATAGCACTAATTTTCTTACGCCTAGTTACGAACGTCTAAAAAACGTTCATTTCAGAACAAAAATTGAACGTTCTTCAAAAAAAAACATGATAAAAACGTTCTTTAAACGTTCCTTTAAAACCACAATTGAACGTTCTTAGAACTCTATACAAACGTTTATTTAAGCTGATTTCCCTTTTTGAAAGGGTTCAAAACGATTTCTTTTTAGAAACATCGTGTTGTCGGCAAATGCTTCGAAACATCCTCAAGTTTATCATGAAAAAAATGAATCATGTATTACTAAAAAAATGTTAAAAGTTTTACAGAAGACTCTCTAATTTCCCTGATTGAATGGGTTCAAAACGATTTCTTAAAGAAACACTATTCTGTCGGCAATGCTTCGAAACATCCTCAAATTATCATGACAAAAATGTTAAAAGTTTTAGAAGACTCTAATTCCTGATTGAATGGGTTCAAAAGAAAGGATCTCGTTTTTAGAATTATTTTGTCGGCAATGCTACAAAACATCCTCAGACCGAAACTTGTCAAAAACAACATTTCATGTATATCGTATCGCTGACATTTTTTAGCGCTTACTGAGTAACAGTTTCTTTCTATGCTCTCTTGAGAGTAATTAGAAACCAAGGAAATTAATAAATAAACAAATAAACAAATCAATAAACAAATAAACAGTCGAGTAAACATTGTTTCTCACTCACGGTCTTTATATCATCTCATAACCGAACATATTATGTCAAACTGCTCCGATATAACTATAGATGATTTTAATGCTTTGATTAGAGACTAGATTTTGTATGCTTTGATAATTGTAGTGCAAAAAGTTAGCTAGCATTCATTCATTCTACGCTCTGGTATGCTTTTAAACCTTCCTATGGCCTACTCTAACACGGCTGAGTATGTTACTGTCAGATTTTAAGAACATAAAAACTTTCAAACACATATAGTCTTAGTTTTGAATACTTTTTCATACGTATGATTCAAAGCCAATTATATTACGATTAAATATTGGATTTTCTACTTTTATTTCACCAAAAAATAATTTTCTAAGTTTGATATTTTGTGGAACACTTCTATCATCTTTAGAAATAGGTTTGTAAACTTTTGGAAACTTCTATGAAGTAGTTTTGAAGATATAGTTTTCTAACGGCTACATACACGGCCGTGTTTGAGTAGGCCACGATCTCCTCTTTTTAGATATGTGTCAAGGAATTTCATGTAGAAACTTTTGTCCTTTGATAAACGACTGAATACATTCATTCGTTTTCTATTCAGAATATTCTTTTTCTTATCAAAATTGCTCAGCAATTTTATAACGAAATATCTTTAGATTCAATGTCATGACAAAAAAAGTTGATAGTTGTCGAATCTTTTGACAAATAAGTCCCTTTAAATTATATCCTCCTTATGATAATTGACTGAAACGAAACGATGACGCAATATCTATTGATGAGTCATGATATTGTAGTGATGATGATAATGATTTAAGGCTTAGCAGTGTTTGATATCAATTACCATTTTAGGTCTTAATATTTATCTTTTATCTAGCCAGATGAAAAGCAATTGTCTTCCTCAAGTACTGAATGAAAAGGAACCATCTATTTTATTTTTTCTAAATAAGATAATGAAGAGCCGAGGAAAGAGTATCAACTCAAATGAGTCAGCTATAAACAGAAACACTGGATAGTGATTTTAAGGCATTGCACAAGCTCCCGAAGAAAGTGAAGTTTTAAGGGTGAATATTTTGGGGTGGGCGGGGGGAAAAATTCAAAAAAATCATAGAAACAGGGAAGTGATTTCTACTGATTTCTATTGTTTTGGACCCTAAAACAGGGAAGAAATTTTATTTACCCTTGTGGTGTTGGTATGAAAATGAGGGTTTTGAGATGCTTCAAAATGTCTATTGAGAAGGAAGTCTCATAGAATAGGAAATTGGTATCGGTCCAAAACAGGAGTGTTTACGTAGCAGGGGCGGAGTGGCAGCGAAAATTGCATCGATCCAAAATAATCTAGGGCGGCGAAATTACGTCCTTTATGCAAAATTTCCATTTTTGTCGGGCGGTGTGCCGAACCTGGACCGGTTGCTATAAGATCCACTCCGCCATGCTCTTATTGTATTGTCCCAAGGAAAATAGTGCTCCCGACAATTCATACAATTCATACTTATATTTATATTTTTTATACGATTCGACTAGTGTTTTAAGATGTTTTTATTAAAGTATTAGCCATTTGAGTGGGTCCCGAGCGGATCGGCGGGATGGCGGGATTAGCGATTTTTATAGCGGGATAACGGGATTTTAAACTTTGGTGGGATGCGGGATATGTTATTTCTTTTCGGGATGGCGGGATTATCGCTTTTTTGGCGGGATGGCGGGATTTTAAAGTGTTAATGTATTTTTTAATACCAATTTGTTAAATAAATTGGCTTTTTTTTTTTGAGAGAGGGCAGGTTAAGCGTTTCTTTTAGCGGGATGGCGGTATCCAGGGTCTCCCATCACGACCCACACTTGAGTTGACCTGAGATGGAGTTAAAAATCAAATAACGTATCAATAATTACTAAATAATTGTGAATTCAAATCTAAGTAAGCGGTTACATCCTTTACCGCTGTCATAAAAGGAGCATATTACTGCAAGTCAATTATCGAATGGGTGCTATTATTGTTTTCTACTTGTCCCACGTATATACCTTATGATACCTTAAACACTTAATACGTCAAAGGGGATCACATCAAAAGCTGATCACAAAGTCGATAATTTGTCACAAAAAAACGCGATATAAAAAGGTTAAACAGAAATGATAGTCAGTCGTCAGCATCTTGACCTGATATGTGCGTGTCCCTTTCGCAAAAGGCAATGTGAATGTACTGGAAATACATTTTTGTGCGAGCATTTGCTGATTTTGCTGATTTGATAAATCAAGTTTTCATATGACGTCATTTCCGAGGAGCGAATCACTGTGGACGTGGACGTGGACGTGGACGTGACATTCATTTCTTACTTTTTTCTCCTGACTTCTGACTTTTCGAAAAAACGGACGTGATTTTTTTTAGTGTTTCGCCTCTCCGTCATTTCTTTAGATGTTGCCGTTGCTAAAATCCAGCACTAAAAATAGATCTAATTAGTAAGGTTTCAACGAGGCTTTAGATAGTTATGGTAGATAGTGGGAAACTTTCTTTCTGCCCCAGTTTTGGATAGATCTCTAATATTGCTTCTGAAATTACATTAAAGCGTGGAACCTGTTGCATCACAACGGTTATTAATCAGAAGAAAACGCTGACATAATTAGCTGAACTGTCAGGTATCTTAGCGTATCTGATATGAGCGTGTTCTATCAAGGCAGGATAACTTTACTTTACTGGAAGAATATTTCCCTACTGCGGACGTGATATCCAAGAGGGTGTTTCTTTCTACAACAATTCAAATGTCAGCGCAGAGAGCAATACCAGTGTAGCACCCGTAGCGAGTAATCTCAGCTGGGGAGTTGGCGGGCACTGTAAGCTCCTACATGTGGTACGGAGTGGTACTCGAGTAGAAATTACTTGATTTGGGGGATTTGAATAGTTGCGAAAGTTATTTTCGAATTACCCCAATGGGTGCCAGGGTCGTGCAAATAGTTTTAGTGATTTGATAGTTGTATTTTGTGTGAAATCTTTCTAAGATCGAATTCTCATTTGCATTGCAGTAATCCTCTAGTCAGATCGTCGGGGATTTTGATCCTCGATTTTCAGGAATGATGTTGCATTTAAATTCTTAAAATCGCTTGACGATAAATCTTCTCCACCGAAACTCTCTTGACCTGCTTTTACATTCCGCTGACAAAAATAGTTAGGAAATTCTTTCACCGGGTATCAATTTTATGATATGATAAAATTAAAACCCCGTCTACTTGTACGTGCGAAAAGTTTAGTGTCTTCGTTCCGATGCGCCGTTCCATTCGATTACCGCGTCTGTTACACGTCAAACCTTGTGATGACACATCAAACATACACCGCCTTGTGTCGACGTTTGGCACACGTTCACACAAAAAAAGACATTCCACATCTTCCGATTTCGATAACATATAAGACCTGGTTCAGACGTCAAATCAAAGTTTTTTTCACCTTTCTTCTATGGTAGTTCTTGATGATGTACTTGACAACCAATCAAATAGAAGCCTTGCCGATAAGACAGCTCTTTAAACCAAAGATATTTCTGTTTGTAGCCAGATGGTACCAAGAAGAGTTCTCATCCGTCGCTGTGCCAGAAAAAAGCTATATCTTCTTTTGCCTTAATAGAATCCTGTATATCGGTCGTGAGATTTTAGTAGATGTATTCTATTAACTACTTATCGGGTATAAGTTATATCAAAAGTGATCGAAAAGTTATGGATGTGATTATCAGTTCAAAGCGATAGTATGCAAAACCTTTATTAATTATATTCGATTTTGCTGTTGCGTTTATGAGTGTCAATTTCTGATAACTATCTAAAATAGAAACCTATGCTTTGGATTAAATTATAGTCTATTTCAAAAGTCTGTTCAAATGAAAACACCGATGCAAGTTATCATAATTGCGAAGGGCGTTTCGGTTGAGAATCCTCAGGACAATTGTTACAAATCTGTAACAGAATATGTTTGATCGTTATAACTGAAAAGAATTCCTTGAAACAAGGTAAAAAAAAAGTAAATTTCTAGAAAGTTTTGTCAAAGTCTTTTGCCATCCTCCCCAACCCCTCCTACACCCCGAAATTATTATTACATGGTCCATAACAAAAAAGTATTAAATTTAAATATTTTATCTTCAAACGCGCAATTTTTCGTCAAAAACCTCTAAAAAAGCCCGGGTCAGATAGGGTTAACGTGGCAATGAGACCATGTTTTTAATATTTTGAAACTTTAAATTTAAGACAGGCCTTTGTGAAAAAGCCAACCGGGTGAAAATCCAAAAAAAGAAAATAGCCTGCTTGTTGGAAAATAAGGAAAGAAGGCAAGAGCGCCAGTTCCTTAGAACCTTAGAAAGGTGTGCGCATAAATACTTCCATGTTTCTGTATTTATCTTTTTAATCCCTTGGATCTTGTCGAAGCTCTAGTCTGGAAACAACTCGCTTTGTTTGCTTCAAAAAAGCCGACTTGGTTTCGAGAATGTATGCACAGAGATTTTCATGTCCGGTATTTGTTTGTAAGAATTTCACGATAAGAAAAGATATTTCTTTAATGTGTCTACACATAATAATTGACAGATAATTCAAAAAATAGAAACAAATAAACAGTTTAAAGTGAAGCACAAGAATAACTTTCGCTAACTTTAGAAACTAAATCGGATTATCAAGGGATATCCGTACTAAATGCGGTACGCTTGAAAAAAAAGGGAATAAGATTTACATGCTCAGTCAACGATGAGACTATCGGACAGCCCCCCCTCTAGTGTCTTTCTCCTGCTGATAAGAATAAGAAATCAAAGGTTAGTTCTCTCTGTATGGTAACCTTTCAACCTTAATGTATCACTGATGACCGAAATATAACCCTGTCAGTTGATGGACGCTAATCGCAAATTTTATTCATTAAGGTTAGCAATATAGTGACTTTTACATCTTTAATCGGTCAAGGTTACCGATTCGTTGCGCTAATTTGGCAAAAGATGACGATTTCTATGTCCTGCTAAAGGACATCTCAAAAGTTTGTCTAGTTTTGATTATTGATTGGTTGAATAATACGTCATAAAGAAACTGATTTGTTCATTTAAGAATGTCACAAATTGATATTTCTTAAAGTCAAAAATGATAACATCTTTTAAAAAAAACAACAATCAGATTCTTGAAGATGTAATATTCAACCAATCAATAAACTAAATTTAGACAAACCTTTTAGATGATCCTTAAACACCATTATAAATAACAGGTCTTTATAACCCATACGACCCTATATTTTAAAAGTTTAATTAAGTTAATTTTTGACGACATATCTCTTATAGATGTGGGATGATGCTTTTCAACTTTTTAATTGACTGTGAAAGATGATTCTATAACAGTTTTCGGTATTCTGCGGCCCGCCAGTTCGTGTTTCTTTCAAGACGGAAAGACACGACTAGAACTATTCCGTGCTTTCAAATCTCGTTTCAAATATTTCAGCTTTCAATTTTTTTGATGAATGTATTAAAAGAAAATTTTTACTAGTATCAATTTGAAAATAATGTTAACTATAGAAATTCGTTTAAAAGAATGAAACCAGGCACGTAGCTGGCCTAAAGGGAGGCAATCAGAAATTTAAGGGCGGCAAATCGTAATAATAAACAATAAAATTGAGAGAATTTAATGACATTTAATAATTTTATTTCCAAAAATACATGGTATCATAAGATTTTCTGAAGATTTTAGTTATTGGAAGAGAAGAAATAAGAGAAATAGTAAAATGACGTGGTGAATAAATAAGAGGTTCTGGCCAAAACATTTAGATTTTAGCCTACATTAATGGTTAATGGTTAATGGTTTGTACTTATGTTGGAACATCCATGTACAAGCTCTTTACGTGCTTATTGAGGCATGGCTTAAGTCCCACCTATTGTTTCGTCAGCTACCAACTGACATCAATCCGTTCGAAGATCAACTGTCCGCATTTAAGATCTGTCCGCTTTAGACCACTTCCGTTGCAAAGAGATTCCACTGTATTCATTTCGGAAATGTTGTTTCTAATTTAGGAATATGTTTTAATGTAAGATTAGTGTTAATCTTGTGCATATAATCTTTGCTGAAAATGAGGAGATTTCATACGAAATAGATGAAAGCGCTTCAAAATGATAAAACAAAATATGAAATGGCCTTGCAAAAAATGGAGAAGATTACTTCTTTCTTATTTTGATAGTATTCCAGATGAAATTATTGAAATGGGGATTTTCTAATTAAGGAATACGTTTAAGCGTGAAATCAAATAAGTTTGGACGAATTATGGCGTTGAAAAAAAAACCCGCCCTCCTCCTTGGTCAAAATCGATGGCTGGAAATTGCTGTACCAAAAATAATGAAGATCGATCATTTCTGATACCATGTTTTCTGCCCCCCCCCCCCCATCATGATTATGGGGGAGTAAAAAAATTGATGATGAATTTTAATGGGAGGGTAAAGATAAATAAAATAAATCTCTCCTAAAATCATCATCATGTTAACAGCCAACGAAATCATCAAAGCAGACCAAACAACTTTAAGAAAGTGCTTAAGTCGTGTCTGACTCCCCAACCTTCTGGGCTGCCACTTGTTCCATATAAGAGGAGACCAAGCGAACGGTGATCCAGATAAACATGATAGACTTGTAAGACACGAGACAATGCATGCTCTGTACGAATTTAACCACTGAGATGACTCTAGCTCACTCCGGTGGGGACTTGAATTATGATGGGGGATTTTTAATATCTTATTAATTTCTTGATGGTGGGAGAATTTGGTGTTATGGTAGGAGGAAATTGAGGAGGAAATTGATGGGGGACTTGGCCTGATGGGAAGACTTGTATTATGATGTGACCATCATTGAAACCATGCATATTTTCTATTTTCACCAATTCAAATCCCATTTTATATGAACAATAAAACCATTACAAACACTAAAATACAGAAAGACATAATTCAGATCATTTTCAACACATTCCAACCTATTTGTCACTTACGTTCGATAATTTGAAATATCATCATAGCTTACCTTTTAAGAGTAACAGCCAGCTTCACGAATATTGATTAAAGGTTTTGGTACGTTTTGCAAGATCCTCACAAGACACTTCACATCTCGTCTCGGTATACAAAATTTGTGTTTTTTCGGTCCTAATTAATTCTGTAATTAGAAATACTACTTGATTAAAAAAATGATCGTATGACACTAACGAAGAGAAAAGTTATCGCATGTCCGGTTACATAAGGTGTTATATCTATGTTGTTTTGTTCACCTCTCTAAGGACCGATGATGATATTTCTATAAAAAGTGAACCACTCAGAGCCTTTATGATGTACTTTTTAATCAACCAAATGGCAAAAATAGACATATGAAATTGTCCCTAATAAGTTAACTTGAGGATAAAGCAAAATTTGCCGTTTGGTTGGCTATAGATTACATCATGTAACATCATCGTCCTAGTTTTTGACAAACATCGAATAATTTCATTTTTGAATTAAACAATCAGGTATCTCAATTAAAAATTGGCATAAATCAACAATTTGAATCAAAGAAGACTAAAATATCATTTTAAAAGTTTGCCTAACTGAGACAATCGTTTGGTTGAATATTACATCATCAGGATTCTGCTTGGTTCATCTAAAAATAATATCTTCATTTTTGACCAATAAGGCTTTTAATCATGTAATATTCAACCAACCAATAGTCTAAATTAGACAAAATTTTGAGTCAAACCCTAATCAATCAGCTTTTTCAATCAGGACTTAATGTCCTTTTCATATTTTGATAATTATCAAATGCTCATAGAAATAGGTTATCATCAAAGCAACCATGAATCACTATAGTTGACAACATCAAGGATTACGGATGTGTTCAAATCGTTATAAATCATTGTTTAAGTACACACCGATTTTAGCTTGTAGATTGTAGTTTTTCAATATTTGTGTCGATTCTATTGTTACATGCTTTTATTTATAAGAATATACTTTAGAATAATATTCAAGACGAAATTTGCCAAAAGATTAAGAATATGCTAAGAATATCGTCATCTTCAATTTTCGTTAAGAATTTTTTTTATTAATTTCTATCTAGCTTTCATTATTTATAAGTTTGGGATGAATACATTTGTTCTGGGTAGACACTTAGTGTGTCCTGAATGGACACTTTTCTCACCCTTTTTTCCAGCCCTTTTACTACACTTTTTTTCATTTTGAGATGTTTCACCTAAAGTATTTGTCTTGGGTACTATTGGGTACTATTCCATCATTTATTAATCTTTGAAAAATTCCAGACTCCAGAGTTTAGGAATCGTGTGTGAAACACAAAGACAGATTTAGCATTGACGCACATCAAAGAGTACGCCGTGCGACTTTCTGCAAACCATAGAAATCTGATCCGAACATAATGCTTCAATGAGAATAATGTCTTCCTTGTGTCACTTCAAAACGATTTGCTAACAACAAACAAATACGAGTGCATCGTATATGCACGTCACTGAAAAACATGCATAATGGTTGAGGAATCATCTCAAAACTTTGTATAGTTTAGACTATTGATTGGTTGAATATTACATCATCATCATCATCATCATCATCATCATCATCATCATCATCATCATCATCTATTTTACCTTGGTTTTTATTTGTTCAATTTAGATGTGTGTAGTGATGT
>JAUKPT010000348.1:0-10735 GCA_032273505.1 Nanomia bijuga | reverse complement strand
TTATTTATAAAAATGTTGTAAATGTTTCTAGAAAGCTTTTGCCTGTGACTTGATGTACTTGTTACGACATGTGCAAGAATCCGATTGGTTCATTTCAAAATGTCACAAATTGATGTTTTGGTGAAACTAAAAATTTTGGTGAAATGTTCTTTAGAATCAATTAAAGTCTTTATGATTAGAGAAAGTTTTGAGATGACAAATTCAGCTTTTTTTGATTTTTCAGAAATAACATAACCAGCACAATCTGTTTGGGCCGTTTACAGGTGTGAAAACTTAATCCTCCAAATATTTACACGGGGCCAATCGGAATTGTCATGATGGATTCTTTCTCAATAATAGACCAAATGTAGCAGCAATTATAAGATAGTCACTAGGTGTTTGTCTAAGAACTAATTTCTATAATTGATTGGTTGAAAATTCTACGATCAAAAATCTGATTGGTTCGTCTCGAAATGTCATCATTTGATGTTTTGTAAGAATGAATAACAGTCTAAATCAATTAGATGCTAAATGATGTAATTTCCATGCAATCAAACCGTTTTGTCAAAGGGAATTGATCCAGAATATTCACGAAGTAATAACTAACCAAACAAATCGCCTCACTAGCCACGTGAAGCATGCTGTATAATGCGTCTTTGAAGATAGATACCGCTCTGTAAACAAATGTCGATAAGAACATAAAGAAAGTGTTTGACAGGTATCACTTCAATCAAATATAGCGCCGTGTACTTGTTGTACATTGCTTGGTAATTCTACACGGTACGTTGTTACATTACCTTCCCGTCACACGGCGTTCTTCAGAAATGGTTTATTTGGAGATGGTCAATTTCATTTTTCCAAGGTGTAAATTACTGTTCAGAAATCGTGTACACCTTCATTAGAATTTCTATTGTCAATCCTATTGTCTAAACAGAATTCTCATACGCCTTTTCAGATAGTGATTTACCCCTCGCATTTTTCAGTCAAAGTAATCTATATTTTATAGTGAAGAAGCTCTTCAAAATCGTCTTTTCCAAAAAAAGAAAAACGTGGAAGGAATTGGGACACGAAGTTGCACTTATTCAGGGCACTTACTCAGGATGTTGAAATAGATACATTATGTGCAGTAAAATCTTGTTTTGTGATGCATGATTTATATTTCGACGAAGAATCACTTCTGCAAGGGGAATTCCAGAAAATGCAAAACGACTAAAAGGAAATGGGGCATTGCTTGGTAATCCAATACACAACGAATAGCGGTACTTCAACTTGTTCTCATAATACACAAGAAGTGTATGCTCTCGCCATTTACATTCATACTTGATGTAAACAAAGCGCTCGGAAGAGGTGTTGGTTATGAGATCTCTCTTAAGATGTCACCGTTATTAAGTAAATGTTATGTTGTGAGAATTGTGTTAGTTCTAGTTAGAAGAGAGATTGTCGGACGAGAAGCAGGTTGAATTGGAAGTTATGCGAGTCGTTTTACAGAACTCGGGGTAAGGCAGCAGTTTCCAAACACAATCTTGCTAATCGACCAAGTGGCATTCCAATCTTTTGGTTTCATGCAAATGCTGAGGTGTGAGATTTGGGTTATTTAATAAGTGAGTAACGCTAAAAATTACCATTCCCTAATGATTGATAAATCAATGTTGTCAAAAGTTAAATTAAATAGCACTAATTGATAGAGCTTAAAAAACTGATTATTTTTCAATCAATATCTTTGGTCTGAAAATCAATACTTAGTTTTCTATGGTTTTCTAAAGGTTTGATGACGTCATCTGTTTTTATAACATCAAAATCATGAAATTTACCACGTAATCGGTTACATCAGCCTGTTAATTAAGGTATTGGTGTCTGCCTTTACTTTTCAACCGGTTCTTAATATTTTTAGAGGAATTTAGTGGTACCAACCGATTTTTGAAGTGCTTAATCTTATCTTAATCATGCATCTTCCTTGCATTTGCATGTTTAAACCTCCAGTATACCGTGCGTCGCTCTATTTCTATACTATTACAACTCCTCACAAATTAGATTATAAATCACAAAACGTTAATCTCAATAATTAGCAAGATAATTACCTCAGAGGAAAACTATTATCTACTTCACTGATATGATATAGTGAAATGTGAAATCGGTAAGCGGTGTATGTGTTTGATCTGGGTAAATGGCGGATATACTCTATACAGAATCCTTCGGTAGCTTTATTTAAGAATAAATGGAATCGAAATATTGTCAAGCCACATGGTTGCGTAAAGTCTTCGGTACTGTAGAGTTTTGAGATTAAGTACGCGCGACTTAAATAGGGTATCCGGAATGGAGAATAATTAGGGTTTACTATAATTGTAAAATAATGACGCACTTAATAAGAGTGCTTCAAATGCCAAAAGAATAAAACATAGAGGTGTACATTTCGATCATAGCTGATTAAGAGCGACATGATGGTGGAGTTGCTAGAAGCATTTCAAGGTCAAAACATTCCGCAAATCTTTTGTTATGTTATGACTTATTTTGAGCAAATATTTAAAGATCAACTCAGCTCTCATTCAATTGTTTGAGATATGCGATGCAAACATGGCATTTTCTTCAGTAATAACAAGGCTCCAGCATGTGCACCCTGGCGTCAGATAGAGTCAGATGTGGAATAATGTAATGATTAAAATTACTTAAAAAAACAATACATTTTCGAAACACCTATTAACGCGTATACCTCATTAACCATCGGTGTTTGATTCATTTGCAATTATCTACCATGATGAAAAAAATTGGTTTGATTAAAAAAAGTTATCTTACTTATCGATATGTCAATGTTGCATTTAGCGTGGCGCATTTGAACTTTTGTCAGTGAAAGATCACAACATGGAGATAAGGGAGATTCCTTACCGAAGAGGTTTTGCATCTCTACACCACAAATTTAATAAAAACATCTCTAATTATCATTTATCTCACGCGTTAAAAAAAAGATTTTTGACAAAACAAGTATAGTAGAATTCTCGCACGAATTTGCAGAATTATGAGAAATGATCAGTTAAGTCGACCCGTTGTCGACACAAACCTTAAAGATTGATGCCCCAACTTTGTATGTGTAGATGTAACACCTTATGTTCCTTGATTTAAATCTTTAAGAGCTTAACCCAAAACGTACTGGGCTTTTGAAGGGGCATTTTCACAATTTCTTGGGTATTCGAAGACAAGCATTGTAAAAGTAGTATCATATTTCCCCACCTCTCGATTTTTTGAAAGGATTTTACTCCAAGTATTCCCCCCAGTAATGGTTTTGCACTTATGATGGAACAGCCATGCACAAGCTCTTTATGTACTTATCGAGGCAATGGCTTAAGTCCCACCTAGTGTTTCGTCAACTACCCATTGACTACCCAGTTTCCCTCACATGGCATGGGTCGACCCGTTGGCATTGCCTAACGATAGTTGATCTGCCCTCGCTAAGAGCCCGAGTTGAGTGCATTTTTATTGCATCATTTTTAATGACACTCGCCTCTACCATCCGCTACCCCTCAGTAAGTATCTCTCGACGATAATGCTTAACTTACATGAATTGAAGTGTGCTGAAAGATGACATGCCATTATCAAAGATACACCAAGAAAATACCCTTTTACCAAAACATGATTTAAAACATACTTTCTACATTCATGATGTGTGCCATGGTTTTGTGCAAAGTAATTTAGAATTCAAAGTTTTTAATTATTCCAAAGTATCTGAGACCAGAACTTAAAAAAGGTGATTTAAAGAGAACATGCTATGTGCTAATATCAAAACATTTAGAACTCTTTACTCGCAATTTAAAGGAAAAAATAAATAGAGCTGTGCCAAAACAAAAACACGCAACAATATTTCTCATTCACATAATTAGTTCTGCGGCGTGCATAACTCACGCATAATTAGAACACAGCGTGACTTGCAGGTATTACACTTAGACACATCTGCATGCATTGTTGCAGACCGGTCGAAGCTCTTAGATGATTTTACACACTGAGAAGGACCGGCTATGAGGTATTGTACTGAGAAGTTTTGATGAGACCGAAGCTTGGGAGAATTTTCAAGTCATACATGTTTGAATTCTATATACTTGCTCTACAATATACTGTTTTAAAAAAGAACTTCGCATTGATACTATTTATAAAGATATTTCTTTTTGTTTTTTTTAGTATCAAAAAGTATTTCTTCGACTTTTTTTGCCTGCAACATTAGATTGCATGTTATAATATATAACTGCTTTATAAGCAACGGTGCTCAAATTTTGAAATGTAGGAAGTAGCTTCAGTATTGTTGTTATTTTGATATTTTATCCAAGTAGCAACTAAATTACACATATTATACATTTCATGGTGCTTTGCAGTGGCGGATCTGGTCCAATTTTAAATTTGTGTGTCATCAAGATTGATATTTACCCTAGCTGAGGGAAATTGTAAAACTTGAAGCAATGGAAACACACGGAACAAATCCTTCAGGCCCAATTTTGCAGAGTGTTTGCCCTCATGTTATAGGACCAACTTAGTCTTAAATAATAAAAACCGGCCAAATAAATTTCTCTTATCAAAAATGATTGTCTTCATGAAGAAACTGAAGACACTCAAGATACGCCACTGCTTTGTTCAGCAACTCCACTATTAAATTTGCCATGCAAGATAAGCTATTCAGTTCTGACGAAAATTTGTTGCTTAAAAGAATTGTTTAGGCGTTTCTTTGATTTTTTTTTGCCTAAACCTAAAATATTAGATTACGAATTATATATAAAAAAAATGCAGAAAACCATCAACCGAAAGAAATGCTTTAAGAAAACCTAGGCCTTAAATACCTTTGATGTTTGATCTTTCAAAATTTCTATTAAAAAGAATGCAGGAGAAATTTATGTCGGTCCTTAAGATATCAAAATATTACTTCATTTTCAAATGTATTGACCGCATATTTCAAAAACTGACTCTTGCAGCTTTTCTCATAATATATAAGTTTGTACAGAATTGCAAAAGTCTCCGACATAACGTTCAAAATCTTTGATGATTAACAAAGAAAAGACCCCTACTCAAATAGTCATATGAATTGAATTATTTTCTTCAATATAGTTCTAGCAGAAGAATCATTTTGATGATCACAGAAAGCTCCAAGATAGTTCTTATTGCATGGTAACTTTACATCCCATTTCCTTTTTTTATAACAAGTATTTCCTTTTTTATCAAAAAAAGGGTACCTTTAAAGCTGTAGATAAATAGTTATTCTATAGTTCTCTCAATACAAAGTCAATGCTATTAACCAAAATGAGGACTTTTTTGTGACTCGAACGTGCTTTGATTAACCTCAAATATCCTCTTATTTGAACCATTCCCTGCAGTTACCTCATAAATAATGAGTAGATGGTCATGAATTTTATTTAGTTCTTCCTTTTTCTTCCCCTCCTTTTTACTATGTTTATATAGAACCTTTACTTCGCATTTTCTTATAATTCAATCAAAATATCATACAAAAATATTCTATATAATGATAACAAAAATACCATAAAAAACTTACTTTACGGGAAGGACTTTTTATGTAGGCTTTTCTTTCAGAATGTTGGTTTAGATCTAAAAATAAAGATATATATATTCAAGTGCGCGGTGTTCTTTGATTTCTACTCTTACATCAGATAAAAAACCGTCTCACAGAAAATATGACAAAATTTGCCATTTGATAAGGCTGCGAATGACATCATTAGTTTGTGTTATCTCAGAAATGCCATAATTTACATAATTTGTCTCGCAAGTTTTTCAAATTTTACTATTTGATTGGTTAATAATTACATCATTAAGAGTCTTTTTGGTTCATTCAATGCTTTCATTTGAAATTGTTCCGACAATAATCTCGCTAATGTAGTTTAAAACTAACAAAATGTCAGAATTTTAATTCCTAATTTTTTATTCATACAATACAGACTACCCTTGTCAAGAAAACTGATATCAAAATCACATTTATCAAACCATGTAGAAAATGACTTCTAGATACTTGATATACTTGTATATTATAGTTTGATTAAAAAGTAACTGAATTTCTTTATATAATTGCTCGTCGGAAGGGGGTTAGAGTCGGAAAGGAGTGCATTGTATTGTGGTTTGATAATTCAATTTTGACATCGAAAAAATTTTACTCGGAATTTTGCGCTTGTCGGAAAAAAAATCAGATTCGGCACCTCTAACATGCTTTTTAAGATTCAATTATAAGAAGACATCATTTCTGCTTATCTTGGTTCAAATGTTGCTGTTATTTAAAAAACTGTATAACTTAATTCCGACGCTACTAAAACAAAAAAGGGAAAATAGTATTAGTCTTTAACTGACCCACTGTTCTTAATTAGCCAGTTGGTGTCATTACAATATTTTTTCTCAATCAACACTTTCTTAATTGTATCGAGCTAATGAGAAAATGATTTGATTAGTCGGTGACTAGTCAGCTAGTCATTAACGTAATTAAGAAAATATGATTTTGACCATAAAAATGGCCGCTAATCACTTGGTTCCGGTTTTTACCATTTTAAAAGATGGCGTCTTACCAAGTAGAATTTAATTCACTAATATCAATTAAACGGTTCATATTTTCCATGAAGTAAAAGTAGGTATTTAAAATATGAAAATGGAAGAGTTACCAATTTCCCCCACTTTCAATAAGTACATTACTTTTTGGTGAAAGTTGCATATTCTAATTTAAAAGAAATATTTCAAAATTCCTTTTTATAAAAATTAGGGGTTGTCGTCAAATTCTTTTGATTGGTTGGAAATTAAGATTCAAGATTCCGATTGGTTCACGTAGAAATATTTTCTTCATTTTGGATTTTAACAAAACATCAAATTGTGACAATTTGTGATTGAACCAATAATATATCTGATGCTGTAATCTCTAACCAATCAAACTTCTAAAATAGTATTAGTAATTAAACATTATGACGATTTTCATAGTCTTATTTCTGGAATATTAACCAATGACCTCAAAATCAACTCCCTTATTTTGACACGATTTACTACATTAGTGTCACATAGACCTACTGTATGGAACTTTTTATTGACCTAATTAGACATTTTAATCTTTATAGGATGGAAATAGGTTCATGGCTGGTCATCGAGGCAAAAAAAATCCTCTGCAATTGATCTGGCGTTCGTATGCTCCTGTATGCCCAGTGTGAAACAGGAAGGTAAGAACTGAATGATATCTTAAAGGGAAATCTCTTTTTTATCATCAGTTGGATGGTTAAAGGAATCTGGATTGTGTTTGAAGATGTCAGAAGATACATCTAAAAAGCAGTGACAAAACAGGCGTGGTTATGTGTGTGCAAATCCTAAATGCCCGAAACGTTTTCTGGAATTTAGTGCCCCAGGTGTAAAATACAAAGAGAAATACTCAAAAAATTGTTTTCCCAATACACAAAGAAGTGGATATGAATCTCTTTTAGATACTACTACGAAATATCAAGTTGTTGACATAAAGTATCAATGACTTTGTGTGTTAGAGCTAACTCAGTCCTTCATTAATACAAATAAGGTTTTCTTTCTTCTTTACCTGTTATACTTCAAATGGTCTTAGAAGGCCGTCTTACGGGTCCCGCCACTGCCAATAAGTGATTTTTTGTAACGGAGAGATTTATCTAGTTTTCTATTCATTCTAAATGACATACTTTTTTAAATCAATACTTTTTGGAAAATATATTGGTCATTTCAAAACCTATGTCTTTTTATTGTACAATGAATTCGCACAAAAGATTTGGTATAGAATACCAACTATAGGTTTAACAGACATCATAAAAACCTAGAAACACCCTATCTGGCCAAGTGCCCCGGCGAAAAAGAAAATGTGACTGGTAAAATATTCGTATGATATTTTTCAGAATGCCTTTTAAATTTTTTACTGTACATTAAAAAGTGTAAAAAGAAACATGAGAAGTTCAAAAACATAATAAGAGATGCCCTTACCTACAGATTCACTTTCCTTCACAAAAAATCAATTTCAGCGAAAAAGTTCTCAAATGATATATATATTGCTCAGTCAGTGTTTGTATCTCATATCTTGTTCTCAACACCCAACGTACAAGAACACTGTGAGCCTTTCACCCTCACTTCTGTGTGTCACTGTGCTAACTGAACCACATTTAACGCACAGCTGTATAAAGCTTCACTATTAACCTTTTTTTATGAAAATCCTAGAAAACTAATATGTGTGCTGATAAATTCGTGTGGAACTATTTACCCTAATTGTAAGCGCATATATTCGTCGGAAAAGGTCAATCAAAGAGATTTAAGCTACAAATAGATGAAAAAAGGAGTAGCGTTTTCTTGTTTGGGCTTTTGACCTTCCTTTATGGGTAACTTAAGACGTAACCTAACACCCTTAACACACAGCTCTTCAAAACTAGACGTCCTGTATCTGCTAACCCACTAGGCAGGTCAAAAATATCAAAATTATTCACCAGGCAGGTGAAAAAATCAGAAACCATTACCGGGCAGGAGAAAAAAATCAGAAATATTCACTGGGCAAGTAAAAAAGTCATAAATAATCATCGAGCTGGTAAAAAAATGTGACAGTATTTGCCCTAATCACAAACGCATGTATTCGTCAGATGTGGTCGATCAAAAAGTTCTATTTTAACAACGAAATAGAATTCTTCATTATTTTCCACTTTTTGTTTGTAGATTTTAACCATACCATTTATTTCTAACAATACATCATATGATGACATTTTGAATTCTACCTATCGGCTTCTTGATGATGTGATTTTTAACCAATTAAAAAGGCAAATTTTCTTATAATTTACGGACAACCCCTTTACAAGCGTTGTAGGTATTCCTCAGATGAGGTTAATCAAAAGTTGCACGTGTAACAAACAAATGGAAAGTGAGTAGCGTTCTTCTTTGTCCCCCATTTTTGTTTGTAGATTTTCACCATATCATTTCAATGAATAGCGATAAAAACCGTTAGTGTGTTTCTTTAATGTTTGACCTAAATGGATTTATATACATATATAGTATTTTATACTAAAAAAGAAATGCTTACAGATTTTTTTCCCATGTTACAGAAGGTACATAAAAGAAATGTTTCGTCTTTGAAGTTTTCGATTTTTTTAGATGTCATTTCGTTCGGAATGTGTTTCTAAAGACTCTTCCAACGGTGCAACTTAAAAATCGAAAAATGTTTTGTGGTTCTAAATATTTGTTACCAAATTTCTTTTATCCTTCTTCGATTTTTTCTTTCTATTTCTGTGTTTGCTTCAAACGCAGTCATTTATTGTGAAAATATATCTCTTTGTAAGACCCTCTACCGAATCAAGTTTCCTAATTGCAGGAACAATACAGATTCGTCAATTTTGACTTTTAGAAAACATCACTGTAATATTCAAACAAATAATATTCTAAATTAGACAAACTTTTGAGATTTACTCCATCCGGCTTCATAAGCAAGTATAAATTCATTGAAATAAAAGTTTTATCTTTGCAACGCCTATAAAAACTTTTAGACCAGGCCTCAAATTAACGTTTGCAATTAGCCACTTGTGTTACATTCACGATGCATATCTATCACTTAGTCGGAATCTTTTATAATAATGATGATTAATTTTTTTCAAAAAAAAAATGCACTAACATTTGTGAGATTATTAAAAAAGGCCAACATTTATTATAATCTAATTTTGCTCACAGACTACCATAAAAAGAGTTTCTTTCTTCGAAGCACCTAATTTTAACTGCAAATCAACACTTTCGACTTTATGACTTTTTCAGCTCCAACCATCGTTTGACTCAATATTACATGTTTTGCATTAACAATTCACCACCATGCGTAGTGGTACGTCAACTTTCAACACACTTCCACTCATGTAAGTCAAGCATCGTCTTCGTGAGATACTAACTGGATGGGGGACGCTGCTGGTAAAGCCGAGTGTCATTACAAACGATGTAGTAAAATGCACTCGATTAGAGCCCTTAATCAAAGAAAAGTTTTGAGAACATATTGGAACTGGGCGAAGCCGACTCGGGCTCTTAGCGAGGGCTTAATAAATATTGTCAGGCAATTCTGAAGGTTCGACCCATGCCATGTGAGGAAAATTGGGTAGTCAGTTGGTAGTTGACAAAACACTAGGTGGGACATTTCTTTTCCTTCATCCTTCCTGCGAGATTTCCGTTTTCCCTACGAAGCTTCTTTGTGCTTTAAGAGTTTTATGGCAGCCCGTTAGCTGATAAAATGAATGCTTTTTACAATCAAACATGTATGTTGTTTGTTTCCAGCCTAAGTTGTTCAACATTTTATGGATTCTCAGCCTTAGTACTCTCGACTATCTAATTAGCGGGCATGGACGCTTATTCTTCCCGAAAAATGTCCACCATGGACATGCTTATTTGATCGTGGACGCTTATTAATTCCTGAAATAAAATCCAACAAAATTCAACAGATTCTAAAAAATCCAGCAAAATCAACAAAAAATCCAACAAAATTTCAATGGTTTACACTTATTACATACTGGACGCTTATTAATTCGAGCAAATTTTCAAGGGTGGACGTTTAATCCACCATGCCCGCTGATTCGATAGTCGAGAGTAATTGCTTAGAGTGGCGTGCTGGAAAGTGCTTGTCTGGGGGGAGGGAGGCAAACCACTTTCTTCAAAACGGCGCCCCTATCTTTTGTCGTTTTGGCGCTCCCTAGATACCACCTACGGAATAAGTTAAGCTCAATAAAATCTAAAATGATCCACCATGGCAGGAGCAATTTTTATATGTAAAAACTCTCAAATG
>JAUKPT010000347.1:0-21083 GCA_032273505.1 Nanomia bijuga | reverse complement strand
TTAAATTCTAGATGACTATATTCCTTGAGTTGGTTCTTCATTTTTGAAGTTCGTCATCTTTACAGTAAATTCACTTCTACTACCTGAATTGTAAGTAAATCAAAAGAATATATCACTGACTAAAAATTATAAATCTTAAATACTCTTGTAATTCCTTTTGGCTACCATTATCATATGATTTTTTTGTTATTAATTTTTTTATTAAAAAATACAAACATGAGACTATAAAAAGGAAAAAATTATTTATTGAATATAGATAGGTAACTTAATGATGACAAAATATGAGGTCACAAGACTGAGCCTTGGGGAACACTAGGACTAATGGGAACCCTTTCAATGATGACCACACGTTTCTGTTGATTCTAATCTTCTGAAAATATTGCTATAGAGAAAATGAATGAGACGCTTTTAGCAAACATGAAAAATGTTTCTTGGATTGGGCAGATCAAAGAAATATTTTGGCTAGCTGAACAGTTACTACCGATTATGATTCTTTGCGGGTAATAGGCATAAAACATAAAAACCGTAATTGTTGGGATAAGC
Source organism: Nanomia bijuga (assembly GCA_032273505.1). Taxonomy (NCBI): domain Eukaryota; kingdom Metazoa; phylum Cnidaria; class Hydrozoa; order Siphonophorae; family Agalmatidae; genus Nanomia; species Nanomia bijuga. Next base: position 20,540 of record JAUKPT010000347.1, on the reverse strand, counting down.
GCCCTGCTGAAAAAGCGCCCATAGGCGCTTATCGCAGGCCTGTTAGAGTCGATGCAACGATCGCGGTAGATTATTCAGCGCTATCGTGTAAACGATCAGGAAAGGTAAGAAAAGATAAGATAAGATTAGATATATATTTCGCACAAAATATTATACATAAAAGCTAAATAATTTACAATATGGTATATTTGCTATTGAGAAATAAATTAAACAGTTACAATTTACCTTGTTGTTTGTGTAATTAATTGGGCAAGGATTGGTACAGTCAGACAAGCTGTCCTAGGTACCTTTCCTTAAAAAATCATTATTAAAAACAAGAATTAAAACTTTTAGGCAGCAGGATATGAGTGCAGCATAAAGGAGTGTCAAGGGGTTAGCGGTGGGAGAGGGTAGGGGGAAGGAGAAAAGTTAGGTGGAGGTTTAACAATGAGAATCATGCAGAAATCTTGTGTTGTTAGAGTATTTACATTAGTAGAGTTGAATAAAATGTTGATCTAGTCTTGATTTCAAATTGATTCTTGAAAGATGTGCTAGATTGCACTTAAATATCTTGGTAAGTAAATCCCAGCAGATAATACTTTGATGAGGGATAGAAAATATTCTATACTTTGGAACTTTTTCTGGTGACAAGAAGACAACCCAAACTAGAATTTCTTTTTCTGATCGATGTATAGACATTTTCAAGTTTGAGAAATTCGTTGTGGAAACATATTGGTTGATAATTATGAAGAAAATCGTAAATAAAGAGAAAGTTTTTCACTTTTACTTGGTCACTGATTTTCAGGATGTTGTTCTTATATAGTGGATTAAGATCGGACAAGAATAGCGCGTGGCAAATAGATTTCATTTTTGGGAACGTAACGACGTATCTTACTTAGAAAGCCGTTTGCTCTTCTTAGTTTAGAAGCTAAAACTGTACAGTGAGCTTTACCACTTTAAGGTCGAGTCTAGGTAGACACCAAGAAATTTTATACTGCCCGATGGATAAAGTTTAGTTTGAAACCCACTTGGTGAAATACGGTAAGTTCTGTTTTGGAACAGTGGAGTGAAATTTTGTTTGCTAGTAGCCATTTATATAGGGATTTTAAATCAAGATTTAATTGCTTTAATTGCGTTTTAGCGAATTGCTTACATTCAGAAGATTAGTGTCATTTGCAAAATGATAGACTGAACTATACCTGATGGCAGAATGAAGGTCATTTATATATATCAGAAAAAGTAAAGGACCTATAACTGAACCTTGAGGAACACCGTGGATTACTGGGACTAACTGGGAGTCTGTACCGTTTATAGAGACAGAGTATTGATGTAAGACAATAGAGAAATAGGCCTGTAGTTACTCGCGAGATGGTGACTTCCCTTTTTAAAGACAGGAATCGTCCTTGCAACCTTAAGATCAAGGTGGATACCAAAGAGACAAGTTGAAAATTTTTGATAAAGGTACACTATCTAATATAGAAATCAACCCTTCAACGTCCAATTGATCACATTCACGAATTAAAAAACTATTTATTAAAGAAGGTAGTCTTTGTGGGATTTTGTACCACCATATTTCCTATCATTAAGTATTTTTTCAGCCACAAAAGTAAAGTATTCATTGGAACAGTCAGAAATGCTGTCATCGTTAAGCATTTTGTTATTATGCTTTAAAAAAGATGGATTTTTGGTGCTTTGAGTTTTTGGATTGATAATTTCTTTTATTCCTTCCCATGTTTTTCTGAGATTATTCTTATTGTTAGTAAAGTACCTGTTGTAGTGATTCATCTTTGATAAGCGTAAAAGTGACGTAATCTCGTTCTTTAATGATTTGTATTCAGTATGAAGTCTATTCTTTTAGTAAGGTTGAGTGCTCTTAAATTCACTATATTTTTTGAAGGTTTTGCTCTTCATTTTGATTTTTTGAAGTATTTCGTTTGTAACCCAAGGCTTTACTTTTCTTTTTAGCTCTTTTTGGCGAATTATTTCCTAGAGCATACACTTATCAAGTAGCTGATTAAATTTAGTTAAAAAAGAGGAAAGTGAGATGTTTACGTCTCCCTTCTCCAGTTGTAGTGTAATCATCCAAATTCATATCAAGAAAATCAAGAATGAAATTATACATATCAATGTTTTTGGTATCTTTTTTGTAGATGATTTGTCTCGGGCATGATATTGGTTATCATTTGGCACAAATAGAAAAGAAGGAAGATGATCTGATATGGATATGGATAAATTACCCGACATTATACCTGGAGTAATTTGATTTGTAAAGATATTGTCGATGATTGTATGCTTAAGATTGTTGATCTTTGTGGGAAGGGTAATGGAGGGACGAAGAAAATTTGACATCATGATATCGAAAAATAGTTGTGACTCATTGTGAATCGTATTTGATAGGTCAAAGTTAAAGTCACCAGCTAGATAATTTTTTTATTTTCTGCTGTAAGTTTGTCGCAAAGTGGCTTCATAAAGTCACCTGAGAATAGGCTCTGATCCATGCAAGGGTGCCTATACATCGTGCTGATAAAAGTATTAGACCCCTTTAGATTAATGACTTTGATAATAATAGACTCCAATTCTTTAGATTTTTAAACGTCGAGGTCATTTCGTTGGTAAAAGTTAATGTAATTTCTGATGTACACCACCTTTTGATGATTCAGTTGGCATACCAATGGGGTGTTGGTACCCGTCATCATCATCAGTATCATTATTAGAGCCTGCTGCGATGGCAGCGTTTATCTTTTTAATTAATTCAAGTTGCCTGTCTGTCAAAAAGATATCACTTAGGTTGTTCGGCTCCTCTGACGAGTTGATACCGTTCATAGCGAGGAGAAATTAACTATTATTTAAATCTAATGTATGTACCTTTACCTAACGACAAATTGCACTGTATATTGAATAAACTGTCTGTAGTGAAAACATGATTGAATAAATAGGAAAGGACTTGCCAAATAGTACAATTGACCATACTGATTGTATAGTTGACTATAAAGAACTTATGGTAAAAGAATCGCGTGAAGTTTACGTATTATAAGAAAAAGCTTAGATTTCCAAAAGTCATTTAATCCTAATATCTTTCTATTCTGTTCTGTAATGTTCGCTTCTATTTTGTCTCTGTTTGTCCTTGGATGATTGCATATTTTAATTAACGCGTAGTTTCTTGGCCATTATGACATTTATTTTTCGAGATTTTTATTTTCCTATTTATTAGCCCGAGTCCTGCAGAAATAAAAATCGAGAAAAATAAATGCCATAATGGCCAAGAAACTACGCGTTAACTGGTTTATCGCATAGGTAAGATAAATCTTGCTTTACAGAGGACTTTTATCAAGAAAAGGGAATTTATGGGATATAAAAGCGAGTTCTCAGCCAATCAATTCACAGGATTCATCTTACCCATGCGATAGTAAGTACATATTCCATCCTACTCTTACTGCTCTGTCAAAAGTTTGAATAACTACTCAATAACTACTTGAGATGTGATAGGGTTAATCTGCTTTCACATTGGCTATCCATATTACTGTATTATATTTACCAAAGGGAGGTTGAACATCCACACAACCAGTTGCAAATGTTAGTCAAAAACAACTCGAAGCATATGTGAGTTGAACGAGCAAGAAAATAAACCTCAAAAAAATGTCGACAACACGTCAATTGAAGAATGACGATTCAACACTCGGAAATTGTAAAGAGAATTATGACACTGTTGATAGCAAAGTGTCGGTGAACTGAACTTGTTTTTTAAGAGCATCAAGTCGGAAATAACAAAGTAGAGAAAAATGACATTTTTGTGGCCTCATTTATTAATTATGATGAGCAGCCGTTGGCACTTTTACATAAGCCAATTCATTAGCCATGGAATGTGCAAGTATGACAAGTATGTGACACATCGCGTCTTGTTGTCATGCAGATGCAGTTGTCAACATGCCACAACATAACCGAAGTGTTAGTCACTCTCAACTCCCTAGGCGTTTTCTGACAGATATAAATCGATGGCGTGAGGACGGAAGTGGTCTCTATCAGTTGGAAAGTATCACATCAATCAGCGTAGTCAAATACACCCACCACGAGATGGAATTCTGCTTTCATTCTCAGAGTGATTAACCCTCCATCCCACCCCACCATGCCGGACTTTTTCTAGGCAAAATGACTCACTCAAAGGTGGTGGTGGTTGGCGGCGATTTCAGAAACATCTGTACAAAACTCATACGACTCTGACGCATGTGCCAATGACACGCACGCATTTACATGTAATGTTGTGCACGAGCCCCCTCGCGAGTGCTTGTGTGTATATGCATTTATCCGCGCATGCGTGTGTGCACTCTAACAAGCTTGCGTGTTTATACACAGTTGCGTGGTTATTGAAGACTGTTTTCGAGCATCTGCGTTTAAAATTACATTTGCCAAAGCCGAAGAAAACACAAAATACAGATGTAACTTAAGCCGTTCACCGTTAACCCCAAAGAAAGCGATTAACGGAGAGATTTGACTTAAACCCAAACAGCTTTACACATCTGTTTTTCAACCACGAAAACACACATTAACAGCAGATTATTATGATGCCAGATGGCAAATAACAGATGCCAGATGAGTTTTTCAATAATATCATTATGGTCTTGGACAATAATCCCCTCCATTACAAGTCCGACGAGAGAGTTTTTGGACAGAAAAACAACTAAATAATTGTTTTTTGCTCTCAACTATGTGGTTATATGATTCTTGGTTCATGTTTTCTGTATCATACACAAAAGGTGTTACGTACTAAAACCGTCCAGCTAAACAATGAAAACAATATATATTTTTTTATCTTATCGGATTTTGTTTTTACGTGTTAACATACTTGGTGTGCATGAAAATTCGTTCAAAATGAAAGGAATATGGAAATCGTGAATCCGGTAGACACAATTGACGCTCGACCCGCGGTTTAGACAGCATCTCCATCTTATGTAATGGTCTTCACTTTCTTGACCACAATACATACAATTTCAGGCAGCATATGATAAAAGCTCTTTGATGATTCGATTGATACCAATCGTAGAAATGCCGTGGCAGTTTATATTTTGCACAACAATATTCTGTTGACTCTTATTTGTAGAAATGAATCATTTTTTGTTCGAATCGGCATTTTTTCGCTATGTGTAGAATGATAGCGAACTGAATGATTTATGTTTGTAATGAGGAGAGTGGCGTTTTTCTTGGCTCCACACATAATCAATATATGATACTGCAAGTGATATGAATTGAGTTGAACAATTAAAAAGCTTACACCTTCTCATACGAAAAAATGCATTATTCCTTCTATCAATTTGACGGGTAAACATATGATAGACAAACATAGACCATGCAATATACGATTGAATAGCCAAGCTAGGAATTCAACCTATTTCTCTTAAGGAGGTATACGCGTTAATAGGTGTTTCGAAAATGTATTGTTTTTTTACGTCATTTTAATCATTACATCATTACAAATCTGAAAATGATAGAAAAAAATTGGGGTTTCCGGCCAAAATTTTGCTAGAATGACCCAAACATTTTACCCTTTTTCCTATATCTGTGTTACATTAGTGTGGCATGAGAGGTGAAATTTGATGGCGCCATGCCGTTATAGAAGAATTCAGTTCGAAAATGTCCCCTAAAAAAACTGTCACATGTAAAACATTATTTGAAAATGTGATACCAATAAAAAGATATATATTTTTCCGGCTAAAATCGGGGTATTTCAACCATTTCTCACCCCAAAATACCATGATTTTAGCACGGTTACTCATGTTTTACATATCATGCAATTATATGACATTGTGCCTTAAAGTCTGCGTATAAACGGATTTCGTGCTCAAAACTATTCACCAGAGAGAATTTGATGACTTGATAACTCGTAATGTACGAAATTGCGCGTGTATAATTAGCTAAGTCTTGTAATTGTTTTTCATGTATAATACAGTACTTAGATGCATTTAATACATTCCACAGGGTATCAATAAGTCGTAATATTAGCTCTCATGCACAACGGCATGTTTCATACATAAAAATTTCTATTTAGTATAACACAATGCAGCAGACGATACGTCATTCCCTTATCATCTACACAACGTATGCTCACTGAATAACGCGTATACCTCCTTAAATGACTTATGTTAGCACTATGAATTTGTAATTAATTGCCTAATTACCTTATCTCGTATCAAAAAGTGTCTCCTTGTCTTTTATTGCAAATTCTGATTGAGTGGCAAATTCAACTAAAGCACACAACACGCCAAATTCTGTCGAATATGCTGTTGATTCTGCATAACGGGTTACCATTTCTACTACAAAGTGTGTTAACAATGATACTTAACTATACTTAACATAACTATACAAATGAATAACGGATACAGCTAAAACTTATTTATGAACTTATGTTTCAAAAGACAGCAGATTCTCTCGGCAAGTGGAAAATATATGAAACTTACGTGCTGCGCCAGTTTCTCCGTTCTCCAACACGCAGTACCACACAGAGCAATCACTTCACGGTTTTGACTGAAGACTTTCTCAATTTGGAAACAAGATAACAATTTATTATTTTTAAACGGTATTTCCAAAAAAATTCCTTACCACCTCTTTACCACCCAAGATTAGTCAAATTTCATCTTATCATAACAAAATCCTTTCCGTTTAACATCCAAATACCAAAGACAAACGAAGCTTGTATAGATGATAAACAAAATTCGACTTCAATTCATCCGCTGCGTGCGGAAATCATCGTCAATACTAAGAAAATGACGTCGCGTATTGTCAGTTGTTAGTTTAATGCCCAATGGCTAAGTTTGGCATTTAGGCTGCATTCTTCGTGGCTCTTAATTTGGCTGAACGCATACATGATGGTTTTCTATAAGTGGGATAACGATGATTGGTGGTCATATGTTATCATAATAGAACGACCACGTAATATAGACTTTATTTTGATAGTTTTCAGGTAAACACATTAATTGTCCTTCTATACCAACAGACGGATTAAGATTATTTGTTCAGCGTTATTCTGTCATGAGAAAGTAAATAAGCGGTGGACTTATGTATGCCTTAATCAACCGCAGAATATGAAAGCAATTTCTTAAGTTCAGAATGACTGAATTGGTGTTTTGTCTAGGTACGTTGGGAATTGTCAAAATTGGCTTTAAAAAAGGGAAAAACTTACGTTTAAGCATCAAACATGGTAACTAAGTCTTTTATTAGTTATAGGTTAATGTAGATTTCAATGTTGATTAGAAAAGCATAAGAATGGGTTTACGTGTAGTTCACAGTTAAAAGTTTAAAAGACAAGGTCAAGAATCTGTTTCGGATTTTAAGAACGTTTGATTACCGGTATTCCAGACTGTATTGTATTTTAGGATCATTTTGTTGGAAAGAAAAGAAAAGATTAAAATAGAATAGATATTGGACATTTTAAAGTGACAAAAATCGTAGTCAATTATGAGATTGCTTAACCCTCCTGGACTTTTGTTTAATAACTCAAGAAAGGCGTTTTAGCAAGAACCATTGGCAGAAGTTATAGGATTTTTGTCAAGGATAGGTACGAATTTTTCTATATTTAAATACATTTTAACCAAAAACAAAACACCTCTTATTTTTTGTTTGATAATGAATTGATGCAAATTTTTCCAGTATAGATTTATTGTGTTATGAGAAACATCCTCGCCTGTTTTTGTGTAATTTGGAGTTAGTGACGTCATCACATAAAAATACTGACGTCAGCAAAATAATGGGCCAGGAAGGTTTTTTTTAACTTTCCTAGTAGATCATATCAAGGACCATAACTCCACTAAGTTTCAAACCAATTGCATGATTTTCTGGATTTGAGAGAGGGAGGCACTTGACAGGTTTTACTATACATTTTTAATGACGTCATCACGAAAAGATGCTGGTATCAGCAAAATATATCTCTGCCGAGTTTCAACTCAATTGCTTCATTTTTAAGGGTTTTAGAGAACCCTCCCCTCCCCTCAACGTTATAACGCTCAAAAAAGCCCAGCCCAAATAGGGTTATAGAACTTTCCATATAATTCCTAGAAAAAAAAAGAAGGCAAAATATTCTTACCTTAAACCGCTCTATATATGATGACGTCAACAGCCTTTTTTCAACGGCACTTGATTTAAACAGACTATTCTATACTATATAATTTTCTAGATCTAAAGAAAATAAAGGAATTAAGAAGTTTGGCATAACTGTAAAGATGTACAAATTTTCATTTAATGCAACAAAATTGTTCACAGTATATATTAAAAGCAGGTATTATATGGAAACCAAGAATGGAAATGGATATATAGGTAAAATAGATAAATAGAAAGCATATATCTTTGACTAAAAAGGTTTTAGAACGGCTGTTTAAATCTTACAGTGTAATGATGATGTGTATAGTATGTGTGGCTTAGAATACACACCTAATCAGTTTAGGGCATAAGCTTCTCGTTGCTGAAAATTCCATGAACATTTTGAAGTCTTTTCTGAAAGTTCTCCCACTGGTAAGCCGCCTGAATTCACATCATTACACTGTAAGACTTAAATTTTTAACAATAACATTTAATGTCATTCTACTTTTGACCCTTCACTAGCCAATCCAAGGGTCAAGTGGTTTATGACGAATATGATTTTCTAGTGAAGAAGAAACTTGTATTTGCCATTTTACAATTTTAAATACATACAATTAAACAGAAATAGGTAAAAATATTTTAGAAAAATCTCGTGCAAGTTCATAGTTATCTCCACTCCACTTCATCTTGAAGATATTGAATCAACCGGATTTCAAGAAAAACATATGATGGCGAATATTAAATCTACTTTATCATACTATAACGCATTTCAATAGTTTCAAGTCTAGTGATTTGATCCTCATCAATTATCGTACTCGACAAAAATAATCAAAAATCAAAAATCAAATCATCTCTACTTTTACAATAGGCAATTGAGCCACGGTTAGAGATTTGCAAAGACAGTGTGGGCATGGATGAATATAGAAACATCCTGTAACAAAATGTGAAGAACCCGAGGCTATGTTATCTGCCATTGGAATCAGATAAAAAAATTCCCATATCTTTAATCGAGTCGTCCGGCTGGCACACATTCAGATCACAACGAAAGTGAAGATACAATTCCTTGTTTCCCTCGGCGGTATCGATCAAAAGATGTTGATTTCCTTCACAAGGATATTTTTAATTAATTTCAATTGTTTTACAACATTGGAGTGAAGTAGAAAGAAATTTACAGGCAACATATCGTCATCTGAATAAAGTTGGAAGTTTATAAGTTCTTACAATCCAGCTAACTAATAATGCTCTAAAGAAGGTAAAAAGATCCTCAAGTCTTGGCCTTGTTTCTTTTTATTAAAGAGTGCACTTTTCTTCCAGTTTTCTTGTCAAGAACGTAGATATAGATACAACTCACACAAAAGCGCAACATTTGCACTGCACCAAGCAACAAACTATAGTGAACTAATTCAATAAAGAAAGTGTTCTGTACATATCTGAAGTTTTTCTAAGCATCGTTTCTATAGTTATTCACAAAGGGATGTTTGACTCCGCTCATTTGAAAGTTATTTTTAATTGAATCTTGTTGATTCCTAATCTTGGCTGACACACACTCCTTGAAACAATAATATGTTTAGTGTTAATATTATCTTATCGAACCTATTTGGATGGTTCAAGTGAGATAATGAAATACACCAATTTAAAAAGAAATTTCAAGACCTACACAAATGCCCCTAATATCCAGGAGTCATATTTGGACATCAAATGATGCGTTTACATTTTTGCACGCAGTGTAACAGTAAATAAGTACTCCCTGGAAATAAGTACCACTCAGTACTTATTTACAAGTAAATAAGTACTCTTTTTAGGAAATAAGTATCCCTGTGAAATACGACACATTGCTACCACTGATCTCGAAGACATAATGGGGAGGAATTTGATCAAATAGTTTGAGTGGCACACTTGTACGCTTTGGTTCAATTTAGGGGAAAGTTTTTGAATTAGCAGATATTATTTTATGCAAAGTTGTCCGTTTGTGTGGACACTTCCGATATTTAAAAATTAGTTTTAGAGGAATTATCTTTACAATTATGATTGCTATTATTAATGTGTGATAATATCGCATTGTTTTTATAATTCGGGTTGGATTTAAATTCGTTTCCTGTTCTTAATGAAATTCCTAGGTGCTCTTTGACTCGAACCAAAGAATTACGCTTGATTTTTTCAATGTAAGTGGAGTTGCATCCACATAAAAGTTGCCATAGTTGTCTAAGTTACATTGCCTATAGTTACCGTAAGTTGCCCATAAGTTGCCTATAAATTGACTGCCTACATATAAAATGCCTTAAAGTAGCCTATACGATGATTATGAGTTGCATTGCCTACATATAAGTTGCCTTAAAGTAGCCTATTCGATGCCTATGAGTTGCATTGCCTACATATAAGTTGCATTAAAGATGTTAATGACCATCTTTCATTCCCATAGATTTTTCCCCTCTTTGGATATGTTACAAGGCTTTGAAAAATGCATTCAATGGTGTAGTTTGAAGATAATTCAACGTCTAATTGCGCGGGATATTGGGGTCTTGTGATTGACCATTTTGTCTTATTTCTAGCGAGTTCAATAGCACGATTTAAGGCAAGTTCAAAATATCGGGAACATTTTAAGATCCGATTTTTTATAACCCGATAAAAATGGTCCTACTTTGAATTAGGATTCCCTTGAATTGAAAAATTTATTCTTCATGCGGTTTTTTGCAAAATTTGAAAAAGGGTTAAACGAAAATTTGCTCACCTACGTCACCTTAAAATTCTCTTCGCTTGACTTTGTGTGGACATTAGTCGCTCTTATTTTCTATTATCATTTTCCAAACAATGATTAAAATCTCATAATAATTTTACAATTAATAGAAACTACCTATTAATTTTTATGAATTAAAAAAATCATGTTTTTTACATAATGTATCGACAATTGTGTAATATGCGCGCACAGAATAATTCTAAAACCGTGATACCATGTATTTCAACAAAAATCCTGATTTTTGGACTAGATATAATGAATCTATTTAATTTGATTAATCTTCTAGCTGATATGACCTTATGTTTTCGTTTATATTGAACTTGTCATTGTCATACAGTCATACAAAACGAACAAGAAAAATGAATATTCTGAATATAGATTACCCTTAGCTAAAAATGCCAAATTTGATATAAATAATGAAAGCAATTTTAAAATACATAACTGATGGCTATTATTTTTTGTCTGGATGTCATAATAGAGCAATTAAATATCTAAGGACTTGATGACATATTTTTCAATCAGCGAAGTAGCCCATAAGTTGCTTATAAGCTGTCTAAAACATGATATTTGGCTATATGACTATATGGCGATATGAGAAAATGACTATAACACCATAAGTTGGAAAATGATCCGTTGAACGGATCATAGAGCAAAATGTTAAGTATTAAATAAGATGAAGACAATTCTTCAAGTTGTGTCTTGTGTACTCAAAACAAAAGACTAGTTTCCAGAATAGAAATAAATCACATAAAAGATGGGGAGTATATATACCCAATCCCATCTTGGAAAGAGTATCATAATGTGGACATATGTCGACAATCCATAAAGCCTCTTAAAACAATAGAGCACTAGATCGACAAAAGAAAATTAAATTTTACAGAAAATTGACCCGCTTGACTATCGGGGTAAAATGAGTAGACTGTCCTCCCTGGTTCTCCTGTATCTATAGAACCCTCTTCTATCTTCTGGACTGAAAAACGTGATGAGGTTGTCGGCTGTTTTTTCAACCAATAAATAACTACCTAAATAATCTTGTTACCCAAGAGACGCATTTTTGATTTTTGATTATCTACTAAATGATGACCTGTCATGAACCAATCGTCGAGCGGCAAAGAACAGAGCAAGCGTTTTCATTCAGCGTGTTATTGTTACCATGCAACCACATAACACTAACCGCCAGATGACGTCAACTATCTATATAAAAAAACGTCAGTTCTTATGGAAAAAAGTCTTGGCGTTCTACATTTGTTTATACTTTCAAAAAATTGAAATTAAAAAAGCAAGAGACATTATAATTGAAAACATAGACGTTCGGACTTCTTGTTCCCAGCATGTTGTGAGTCAATTCGTTTAAGGACACGTTGAACTGTTCATCATCGGAGCTCCTAGTGATGTTTGAAGATTACGAATAATGGTACTCCGTACAGCTGCTTTAGACAGTATATAACCTTTTCAGATGACTTCTAGAAAAGTCAATATTTGAAGGTGATTTAAATTTTGGATTACAACATGATTTTGAATATAAGAGGTGATTTGTCCATCTGTATAAATGAGTTTCATGAAGAAATGAAGAAAATGTCAGTCAGAATCAGTGCCGTGTTGAGAAAATATGTAACCCGGGAGAAACTTTTGCTGGATCCCTTTTAGCCTTTTATTCTATTATCTACATTGTATTTTCTTTGGTGATACAATTTCCGGGCCCCTTTAAGGCCCGGGCCCAGGGAAAATACCCTGTTTTTCCTTCCCTCTGCACGGAACTGGGCAGACTTTCATGATTTAGATTTTTTCTAACAATTGCGCGGAAACTTTGACGTACAGTTCTTCCTTTTCTCATAGCTATAAGAATCTAAGCCAAAAATTGAGTTGCTGGGTAAAACATCTTTTTTATCCATTCTTCCTCTTTTCTTTAACAATTTAATCATTTTAAAGCACATTTTGGCGGTCTTTTTTCAATTGTCGTCCGCGTTACCAGAACAAAAAAATCATTGGTCTAATGATCACCGATGAATAGATACCCGTTTCCACGACGCGATCTATACAAACTAAAGATTTTTTTAAACCAAAGACTATTCGGCTACTCTAATTTACTCTTTTTTAGTTCCCACTGGAATAAAAGCATTCACTTTCTCACCAGAATATAAACAAACAAAATGACACGCAAATGATAATTGTTTATGTCTGATTAGCTCAAGAAACGCGCACTGGACATGACTTTTTTCTTTTTACATTTACAAGCAAAAAGTTTATGGTGTCGATCCGGTGTTCCGAATGTCTTATGTTCCAAAGGTCCTGCTCATATAATTCAGTGATAATACACCTAAAAGCTTTTAATTTCCTCTAAAACTATTTGAGTATATTTGAAGATATTCAAGAGTTCCATTTCCATGATGGGTTTTTGAGGAGTATCAGATTATCTACATATATGTTATATATTTTCTCATTTTTTAAAAAATCATTCCACACAATTGGTTCTATATTGCAACCCTGAAAAATATTTCAATGAGAAGAAATGTGGGTTCTTTTCACGAAAATTCGATTTCTGGTCTTTGTTAAATTTGTGATTACCTTGGTTTGAAATAACACCATCAAACAGCTGATTGGTTAATTGTAATAATCAAAATAAGATATCGTCAGATACCGTGAACCAATCAAATTCTTGTTATATCTCCCATGATGATGATTATACACGCTGACCGAGTGTGCCAGTAAAAACCAACCCGGTGAATTCCTTTCTGACGGTATATGAAATAGGACCAGATCCGCCACTGCAGAGTATCGACCTTCGGAACTCCGAGCCGACCCCAAGTTTATAAGCATATTGAGGCTAAAAATGTCCAAAGATTTAAGCATAATACTAATATAAATAAGTATGCACTTATGATGGAACAGTCATGCAGGTTTGATACTTAATTGGAGACACTTAACCGCTCGACCATTCATCCGCAGTATCTAATGGCTGAATTTCATCATATACTTTTCATCAAATCTTTCAAGCACATTTTGGCTGAGCTAAAAGTAAAGGATGCTTTTAAAAAAAGAGCGTAACTAATCAAATTCATTTTCATCACTAGCGATCAGAAATATTGTATATTACAAACGTTTACAAACAATGGATCGTATCGGTGGCTGTGAAAGTCTGGCTCCAAAATTTGATTTAATTTAACTTAGCTAACAAAAATTTCCGAACGTGAGACTAGAAGTTTGTTTTTACGTTTTTATGTTTGTACAGAGATACACAATTTACACAAAAAAGTGAATCAGTTTTGTTTCCTAGCACATTTTTTAATTTGACCTATCAAACTTTACATAGCGTTTTCAAAAAATATCAAATTTTGTAACAAGGGAAATGCATATTCAATATACTGATGGAAAAACAAAAGGAAAAATAAATCTTCGTATATGCTTGTGACAAAAGTAAAAAATTAAGCACAAAAACCTTTTCTTTTAGTGTAAAACATATTAAAATCTTTAAAAAAAAGTTATTTGTTTTAATTTCATTTCAAGATAATTTATGATCAAAATTTATCTTAGCCCATGGTTTTCAAATAAGCCTCTATGGAGGAGAAACTTACTTCAGCGAGAAAAAAATAGTCTCTAAAATTAGCTGAAAGCAAAGCAAAAATAACATTCTTTGGATTAAATGAAGAAAATGAACCATGGTAACAACTGCATAAAAAACGTCGAAGGATGTTTTCTTAGTCCGACATCATTATTTTTGGTACAGAACACGTGAGCTGTTCATTTTCGGCTGACTTTTCGGCTGACGCCTCGAAAACTTTTTAACAAAACCATGCTTTCACCTATACTTAATGAATAGTTGACACATATTGCTTCGTGTACTTGCGTTTTGAAGAAATTTATGATAAGAAAGACGAAATGATTTGAATTGATTTCTCAACGATACGAGTCTTTTTTTTTAAATTTTATTCAAGCTTTCAAAACAAGATAAAAAACTTAACGTGTTACAAATGGTTCTACCGAGTTAACAAAAATGATCAAATTAAAATCAATTGAATTCATATTCATTCAGTTTTGTTTTCAACTTCATTATAAAAAGAAATATACTACACACTAGCAGCACTTGAGCTTAGTGTTAGATTAAAAGAGGAGAACATTTTGATACTTTAGAAACTGATAAATATAATGAATCTTTGTGTTTGAGAGAACACTTTTTCTTATTTTTCTTTATTTTATTTCAAAAATATTTAATTGTTCATGTCGAACGAATTTATTCAAGTATTTCTCTTCATATAAGAGGTAAAGGAATTAATTGAAGAGTTAGAAGAAACAAATCCTGTCTGTAGCCGTCTCTATAACCACCCCCCTTCAACTTGTCGCTTTTTTATAGTGGTTCGTGATAATAAATTATTAATATCTATTCAAATGAAAACAGGGGGATTTACTATAGATTTTGAAGTTCTAATTTGATTCGTTTTTCCAACAATAAAATTGATGAATAAATAATGCTTTTCACTCATAGATTAAATAGTACTTAAATGTGGCTATGAAAATAACTCTTTGTAAAAAGGTTTCTGTGCCAACTTGTATACGGTTGAGTCTTGACAACGCTACCATAAAGTAATCATAATCATGATGTAACTTTTCATAAAAAACAGATTTTGTTTAAATTTGAGCTATTTTGTTGATGAGTCCAAACTTTCGCCTATTGTTCAGACTAAGCGTACCATTTAATAATTTGACGATCAGACTAACACCTGATTAAAGCAGGCAGTTCCCTTTGGTCCTGTAAGCGACGAGTTTTAACAAATCATTTGCAAACAGTTGGATACTTTAAAGAGACATATAATATTCCTAAATATTGGCCTTAACCTCAACCTTTCAAGAAAGTTATAAGAATTGAAATGAATCAAGATTATAATGAAAGGACTAAATCCAAAATTCTTCCTTACCTTACTGCTTACAAAGAGAGAAGCCCATCAAAAATGATCACCCGCTCATATCTTCTCAAGCATAATATATTCATGATTTATTTTTGTTTTTCTACGGCGTCTACAATTAAGTATGTTTCACTTAAATAAATACATCAATTGGTTTTACTTACCTATCTAAGAATAAGATTAATAGACAAATATTTCAAAATTACAAGGCAAGACGGAAAAACGAGTATAAAGTAAGGTTTATTGAGGTTTTTATACCGCATCGGTTTTTATTGTACAAGATATTTTTATGATGTGCAGTGAAAATATATTTCCATATAATGGGGGTGGTTGTGGTGACGACGCTTTTGTTTACCGCGCAATGTAGTGAGGTGACGTTACGTCATAATTATGTAGATAATGTATTGTTAGACCGCACATACTTTATTTTTATTTTTAAGGTTGTATTTAAACGTCAGGTAAGAAATGTACCTTTATTATGGAACAGCTGTGACGAATATGGGCCTTGTTTACCGGACCAAGACTGATACCCCGCACTTCTGAGAATCTGAGAATTTCCAAACATTTCCGGCGCCCTTATCATTAACCATTAGGAATTTCGCAACCACTTCGGCCCTGTACTAGCACTAGCTCTAAACAGAGTCATCAAGACAATGAATTAAGTCCCATTTAGTGTCTCTTAGCAATCAACTCACTATCACAATGACATAGGATCAGACCTAGCAAATTTATCTTTTCAAATCAATTTAATTCATCAGATTAGTTAAAACAAACCGCTACTTGGACAAAATGTACAGAAAACAACTGATGGATATGTCGACATAAAAGGAATAAATTTTATACCTTCGGATAGCTAATAGAGATCAGGTATAACTTTCATCCCCTTACATGTTCCCATGATCTAATAGATTTTTAATAATTTTTGACCAAAATTTAGTTTAGCTCTAAAACCGTTCAAATTTGTGGTAGTAAATAGTTTCAGAAAGTAGTGAAATTGTGAAATTCAGGTTAGTGTAAAGAGGGCCTTCAGTTATTTATCTTATTGCTAAGTATTTTTGTCAAAAATGTCAAGATAAAGATTATTGGTTTTTATCTTTGGAGACTGTGCCAGTGTACTTGAGTTTACCATAAACCATTAAAAGCTATGTTTTAAAAGATAAACATCGTTGATTCGGTCCAGTTCCATAACACTTCACTTCTAAACGTTGTTTTGATTATGAGTATGAAATAAATTCAGAGAAGAGCATTTTTACGTGACTCTGGAAATATATACCACCCAGTGCTCGAAATAAGAAATTTAAAAACAGGCTTTTAAAGAAGTCGTTTCCAGAGTTTTTTATACGCAAGGCTTTAGGGGCTTTAGGGGTCTGGCAAGATTAAGGCTAAGGTATAATAACGTTAGACTTTTCTTAACAAGGACTAAAGAGTAATTCTTTAGTAAAGAATTCTTATGACGAGTCAGAATATCTTAAGATGCTAGAATAACCTATTCTACAATAAACTATGGATATCCCTGGATATCCATGTATTTAATAGCTACACCAAAGTCTTCGATTCATATATTCAAGAAAAGGCTCACTTGTTCTGTACCAAAAAATAATGATGTCGGACTAAGAAAACATCCTTCGACGTTAGAATGCTCAGATAATTTTTATGCAGTTGTTATCATGGTTCATTTTCTTCATTTAATCCAAAGAATGTTATTTTTGCTTTGCTTTCAGCTAATTTTAGATATTTGCATCATTTTCGGTACATTCTCCAGGATATGATAGGGTGTTATTTTATTTATTTGCCAAACCCCACTACATGTCATTCTTATCAACAAATACTTGAAAGATTGAAAATACCATTCGTCTGTTGTGCCATGCTATGAAATAAGGAAGTAAGTGGAGAGCAAGACAGACCTTTAGGCGTCCATCTTGTACATTTTGGCAACACTAACAGCTTTTCTTTACACAAATAATGATTTTCTACAGCGATTATATCGTCATATACAGATCTAAAATCTAGCATTCTTTGAAGCAATTAAAAGATGTGTACTAGTAAATCTTATTTTATTCAAGACTGTTCCACGTTTGGACACTTTTGAGTGCCTTTTATTGATTTTTCTCTATTAAATCTAATCATTGATATACTCACAACTGTATTGTTTCCTACACCTATTCTCATCAGGAATATCAAGGTCAAAATTTGGACAAAAGATCTAAATTTAGCGAGACAAAACTGACCAAAACTAAACTATTGCTAAAATTTCTAATCAGTAATTTGCCAAATTTGCCTGAAATTTGCTTAATAATATTAACCAAATTTGATCCCATCAAGGTAGTAATAAGAATGACATCTCAAGGTATAGACACTTATGAAAATAGCCCAAATTGACCAAATTGTTGTAAAAAGACTTCCTTACCAAAGCATGCATTTAAGTACCAGAGAACTGACCATGGTACATAAAAGATACATATCTATTCACATGTGAAATGCTCCGGACATAAAACCGCACACATAAAAAACTTAATGGGGAGAGATCTTATCTATTACAGTGCAATGCCATTTGATGCAACTCCCACGGCTCCTACAACTAAGATTCCCACAGTGAGTTGCTTTCACCATCATTAACAATAAAACAAAATGGAAAATCCTTAATTCCACTGAAATATGATGAAAATACGATTGAATAATTGATTTAATTAATTAAAGGATACATTGCAATAACCGCACCAAACAGAGCGCCAATTAGCTATGAGAGACATGTGGTTGAAAGGTTCTTCACTACACCTGCCTCAGATGAGTTATTCGAAATTTCTATTTTTTCCCATAATCTTGTATACTTATAAGATGTGCTTGTATAAAAAACGCTCTGGTGATTTGTTTGTGTTGCTAAGGCATTTGTCGAACACAGCAACACAAGTAGACACTAAGGTCTGGTTACGTTATTGCTTCTTTTCAATGGAAGATTTTAATGTAAACAAGACTTTCTGTTTCACATGGTTGAAGCAGAATTGTTCTTTTGTTCATTTCTATATCTAATAAAGAAATGTGACAATTCAAAAACTCACATTTTTCAGTACAAGTATCACCCAAGAGCAACAAAGAACATATTGACCAAGAGGGCGTTGGGGCGTTGGGGGTGTTGTTGGTGATTTGTGTTGGGGATAAGCGGACATAGAAGTTAATAAAATTAATAACAGCAAACTTTCTGCAATGAGTCATTAAAGAAAAGCTATTGTCTAATAAAGAGTGACCATCTTTCGACATAATTGTGCAATAAACTGCTGCCTTGTTTATCGTAACATAAACAGCTGTTTTTGTAACAATACCTGCCCTTATACAAGTTCCTACATTCTAAACTGATGATACAAAAAGGCCTTTTGTCATCACCAAATCAACAAATTGAGCACATATCCTGGTTAAAAGAATGTTTCCATCATATAACTACTTGACCCGTTCAACGGCTTTAGTAGCTTTGTTTATTTATTTTGCTCGTGTTATTATGCTTTGTTACCTTATTTACTTTTCCGGCTTTTTGGATTCTTTATGTATCAATTACGTCATTGATTTCATACCTGCTTCCTTTGGAGCAGGTGGGCTTAATTCCATGGATTTGTTTCGCATTGCATGTAGATATATTGGATTCATACAAAACTTACATTATCAGGCAATATTAGGTAAACAAGAACTAAAAAAATCATGGAAGTATATCTTTTAGACAAGGTCATTCTTATGGAATTTAGCCATCAAGAAATACTAAATTAAAAAGAAATTTCCCCCGTACGCCTATGCTTATTGTTCGAAATGCTGCCGGGCAAAAGTTAAAAGAGGGAACGATAATAAGTCCAAGCATCGGCATCTAGCAACATGGTGTAAAAACAGTTCAAATAATGGCTTACTCCTTACTCCCCCACAAACAATTATACATCCCTTGCTTCTCGGACCCCAACCTCGAAATACGTGTGATACAATTAATTAGCATTTGTTTGCCTATATCTTTCGAGAGAACCCCTGCCGATCCTATCGTACCTAGCTACTTGCTAAAGACGTCATCAGGGAAAAGTAAATTGACTAAACCCTTTTTTGATGAGGACACCTCCCGAGTACTAGATTGATTCCGGCAAAGATGAGAGAGCTGAGACAACGGAAGTTCATTACATCGAGAAGATTTAGCATGTTTGATGTGTCTTTTTAATGGTTGTGTGTGTTTTTTCTATCCATAGAAGATATTAGAGGCTAATTTTCACAAGGTCTTAGGATATTTCGGGACAGACAATATTTTACAAAGCAGTCTAACTAAGCAGAAATTTGACTGTCTATTTTTCTATTTCAATGTATTCTCGAAGGTCTCACCTGGAAATATCCATTCTTGTCAGTGAAGGTAGAACTAGAAACTCATTTGTCAGCAAAAATACACAAAGGATCGTCTGCTGGTTTCAGTCGTTTTGAATTGTGTTAGGCCAATTGAGTAAATTTTCGGTCAAATTCATTTCCAAGTAGTGTAAAAATATCTGATTCTACCACACTTTCGCCAAAGTTGTTCATACCCATGCCGAAATATTTTTGTCCCCCGCTCAATTTTTGTTTTATAGCAACTGACAACCTGTAACTCAGTGCCATTATTTCCAGAGATAGCCCTGATACAAACTGCCGAAAACATCAGAGATCTGGCCCGCAATATATGCCGGTCAATTTATTAGAGTTGAAGATGATTTATTCAAGAACAGCTTGCCTTGGCCAATTGTTGCATTTAATTAGATTGAGTAAATTGCATGATTAAGAAATGATTTAAAAGATATCGTCGTATCTCTAAGTAAAATAGCGCAATTTGATTGGTTGATTAAAGCTTGATATTTTAAATATCAAAGTTTATCATG
>JAUKPT010000346.1:0-21092 GCA_032273505.1 Nanomia bijuga | reverse complement strand
ATATTTTTACATGGTTTAAAGTGTGCAAGATTTCTTTAAAACGATCCAGAACAAAAATTGCTAAAATGCTAAAAATGCTAAAATGAAATAATCTAAAGTTAAATTCTTGATTATTTTCTCGTGGGTAGGTTTCATGGTCTAATATCAACACCTTATTTAACAATTTTCTCCATCTATCAGCATAGCATTAATAATATATTTGGATCAAGTTCAACACTCATTTCCTGGTAACTCGAGGAAACAGGCTGTAAGAAGAAAAATATTTTGTTACGTCACTCAGTGCTATAAAAAATGTTCTGATATAATATATTAAGAGTTGTATCAACAAATGTTACTTTATTAGGAGAAGTCTAACCAATATCTCTTTCTCAAACCAAGACAAAATATAAAAACATTCTCTCTAAGTTCTGTTTTTGTATTTATTGAGCATTTCTTTGGAATCAAGATTGGTATCACAAAGAGACACCTTCACCCCCAACAATAAAAAGAAAAAAACATATTTGAGGTTTGTAGCATTTTTTGATTAGCAATTATCTAGCTTTGGAGTGAGTAGTTATTTCCACTAGAAAAATAGTGGGACTTTTTCTAAATATCTTAAGGCTAACATATTTATAGATTAACTTATTAATTCGTGTTCTTATCAACCTACTTGACCCGACTTAATTGAGCTCATTGTTGTTTTGTTATATCGAAAAAACAGTCTCGATCTTCCTTTTCTTCCTTGAATCATATCTCCGGCCTTTCACCGGAATCAATTCGTATCGATAGAAACTCTAATGGAGGTGGAATTCTCATCTACACAAGAAAATACATTGTAAGAAAACAGGAACGGTGTTTGATCATTGAAATTACAATTACTTATAGGATTTTATAACCCAGACAAGTCCATGATTACTAAAAACATTGATATTGTTGAAACAAATCTTTTTCACTACTTGTTTCATTATGATAATGTTCTTTTATTAGGTGATTTTAACTGTCCAGTCAGTGAAACTACGATGAGTACGTTCTGCAATACATTTTGCCTGAAAAGTTTGATAGAGGTACAAAAGCACAGAAAACCCTACATGTATTGATCTCATCCTTACAAATAGACCTCAGTCTTTTTAAAACTAAACAGCTCTTGAAGTTGGTCTCTCAGATTTTCATTTATTGACTTTAACTGTATTAAAAACAACTTTCAAAAGAAAGTTACCTAGAGTAGTAAAATATAAGGAGTATAAAAATAATTCTTTTTAAACTTTCCAGACAGATATGTATGATAAGTATGATTTTCATACTTTCTTTATGCGCTTAGTTGATGTTCATGTGCCATTGAAAACAAAATATCTCCGTGGAAATGATCAACATTTTATGAATAAACAGTTAAGAAAAGAACACATGAGAAGAGCAATGCTCAGAAATAAATACTTAAAAACCAGAACTTCTTTAAATTGGGAAGCCTTCCAAATACAACGAAATTACTGTGTTAGACTGCTTCGGGAAACAAAAAAGTCATACTTTGCAAGCCTTAAACCTTCTGATATCATTGATACTAAGAAATTCTGGAAGACAACAAAACCATTTTTTTCTGATAAAATGATATCCTCAGATAGTATAACTCTTGTTGAGGAATGTAACATAATCACTGACCCATCAGAAATAGCTGAAGAGATTGGTATTTTTTTTAATAACGCTGTAAGAAACCTGGACATAAAAATGCATTTAAACACTTTTAATAATGAAAGTCTCTCAAACAATGATCCAATTATTGAAGCTATAAAGAAGTATGAAAATCATCCTTCCATTATGAAAATTAAGGAACGTTTTTCTATGAATTGTAACTTCTCTTTCAAGAACGTCTCCAATGAAAATTTTCAAAAAGAAATATGGGACCTTTGTGAAACTAAATTTTCACCTTTAGACGCAATTCCAGCTAAAATCATCAAGGATCATGAAGAATTATTTTGCTAAAAAATCAAAATTGTTTTTTACAAATGACTGGTATTTTTCCTCAGAAAATAAAACTTGCTGATGTCTCTCTAGACAAGCATTCCAAGGAAAATTTGTTAGTGTCTTATCTAGAATGTCCAAAGTATTTGAGACTAATGCTTAACCAAATGAATGAATACATGGCTAATAAGCTTTCTATATTTCTATGTGCATATCGCAAAGGGAGGAGTTCTCAAAATTGTCTCTTATTTCTCATTGAAAAACTGAAAAGGTTATTCGATGAATCAAAAAAGTTTGGCATTCTCCTGACTGATTTATCAAAGGCCTTTGATTGCTTGTGTCATGATCTACTCATTGCTAAACTATATGCATATGGTTTTGATAATCTTTCTTTAAAGTTCATTTACACATTAACAGTGTTAACTCACGCTATAGCAGATGGTTTAAATTCTTACAGGTGTTCCTCAAGGATCTATATTAGGGGCACTTGTATACAATAACAATTCTAATGACCTATTTTTTTTCATTCTTATGGACGTATGTAATTTTGCAGATGATAATTCGCCTTTTACTGTTCCTACCATCTCTAAAAGTCAGATGTCAATTAGAAAATGAAGCATCCATTTTATTAGACTGGATAGAAAACAACAGTCTTAAGTGGAATCCTGACAAATTTAATCTCATTTTAAGTGACGCAAATGCAACATATAAAATACAATTAGCTGGTGTTGACATATACAACTCCGAAACTGCCAAACTTTTAGGTATAAAAATAGATAGAAAGTAAACATTCAGTGCAGTTCAGTGATCATGTTACAGATCACTGCAAAAATGCCAGCTGTAAGTTACACTTGCAAGAATAAGTAATTACATGACTCTTAAGCAAAGAAAAATAATCATGAACACTTTTATTACTTCTCATTTTGGATACTGCTCGTTAGTATGGATGTTTCACAGTCGTTCATTAAACAATAGAATTAATGAAATTCACGAAAAAGCACTTGGTCTAGTATACAATTATAGTCACTCATCCTTTGAAAAACTTTTAGACAAGGACAATTCTTCTACAATACATGAACAAAACATTCAATCTCTTGCTATCGAATTGTACAAAGTCGTAAACAATATCTCTCCTGAAATTATGAAATTAGTATTTCCCCTAAAGAATGAGTTAAGATATCCAAACAACTATTTTTATAACAAGTAATGTCAAAACTGTATCTTGGGGGTACAGAAAGTCTAAGCCACATTGGTCCAAAGATTTGGCAAATAATTCCAGATAACATAAAAAATCTCAAGACTCTTAATTTCAATGGAAACCAAGAAACTGCCCATGCAGACTCGTTTTATATAGCTATTTTATCTAGATTTTGACTTTATTTTAGCCCTACTTGTAATTGATGTTTTTAATCTTTTTTTTTTTGTTAGTTGGTTTGAATAAGCATGTTTTTTCATTTCAGCTTGTCAATATATACCAACTTTAAATAAATGATAAATGAATAAAAATAAAAAATCATCTTCTAATTCAATAAATCCAATGAGTTCTTGAGTACAGGACACCTAGGAAATTCATATCTTCTGAAAATTTATCACAGATTGAACATAGTAGGTTTTGGAGGGTAGAACACTCACTCAAGACAAGTTGATTATTCCTGTGTTTATAATGATAAAACTCTTTCGCATCAACAACCCTGCTTCTAACAAGAAATAGTAAGCAGGCTTGTTTGAGCTTTAAAAAAGTACCTGAAATCTGGCCACATCATCAGCGAAGCTGGATAATTTTGATGAACTGTTCTTTTCAAGGTTCAGCTGAGTGATTGCTTGGGTTTGACCAATTAATTTCACCTGGAATAAGCACCTGTTCATTGTATACAACCCTGACAGGATAACCCTTTTGGAGATTGAGAGTATGGCTATTTCGTAAAATATTGGGAGCATTCTATTCTCAAGATAAACAATGACATTACAGGTGCTCAGTTTGACATGCAGAACCAATTTGCATTAGGAACTGAAGCTGTGTGCCTCTTAATTTTGTCAACAGTTAATTTTGTCCAGGTCTGGGCACCATACAACAGAGTTGGGCTGACAATGGTCTTGTAATTGGGCAGGAAGGACGAAAGCATATATGCCACCAGGGTCACCTCACTGCACACAAGTTAAGGACTCGATCATGGAACTGGTTGCTTTGGCAATTTAATTACAATATAAAAAAACACTAAATGGACCCATTGACTCAAGTAAACCATGATAAGTGGTTGGAGTAAGAAAACTTGTATGGGGGGAGGGTATTAAAAAACAACTTATTGTTGTTGCCTCTCGCATATAAGAAGTCTTTATAGATAAAACGTCTCATGACTTTTATGACTCCTTGTTAAAGAAATGAAAATCCCCAAGTGATATTAATTTCATTATGCTACAAACCTACCAACTTATATGCTGAGAAATGATCTGAAATTATTCTTAATTGTTAACTTGTATAATTATAACTTTTCTTTCTAATTTATTCCTATGATGTTTTTTTTTCTGACTAAATATATGTTCCTATCATTTTTTCTAATTGATTTTCTTGGAAATTTTTAAATGTTAATTATGTTTTGCATGATTCATTTCGCTTTCCTATTATGTTGAATAGAGAAAAAATGGAACTATAATACTACTTCTACTGTAATATGAATATTCAATTGGTTTTAAATTTTCCAGAATAGTGAAAGTTTGTTTTGTATTTTTTGCTGACGTCTATTTCCTATGTAATTGATAATTATTTTTCTATAGAAATAATTTTTTATTGTTTTCTAGACAAATTCCATAAGAAACCAAGAAAAAATCTGTTACCTTCATGGTATGATGCTTGCATGAAAGTTATTGATAATGCCATTTAGAGGACTACATCGTTCAATAGAATACATACAATAACAATACAAAAGTTGAATCATGCTCTTGGATCACAATGGAAATGTTGAAAATGATGACCGTGAAGGCATTGAGATGCAAGATGTTGCCAGTGAGTCAATTTTCTAGTTATTTTAGCATACAATTTCGTAAACATATCCTCTTGTTCTACAGTCTACATCAAAACCTTCAATGCATATCAAGCAGTCTCTTGTCTCTTGTACATATTCCACTGCTGAATGGATCACTTTCTTGCAGCATTGTTTTGAGTTTGGTTCCTGGACATTCTTTTACTTTGATCTTAATTTTGTTCTTTTTCGCTGCAATCTGTATTCTCCTCTTCAATTCAGATTCTTCTGCTAGTTCGACAAACATGATTCATCATTCTTTCATCCTTGTTATTATTCGTTTCATGATTTCTTTCTTTTCTTCATGGTGAGATGCAAACCTGTTGGTGTCAATGTCGTCATTGTTCTGGCTGTATGTAATTTATGATTTGTCAATTGCTTTCTTTATGAGCTTGTATCTCATATCCTTATCATCATATCCTGAGTATTGCATTCTTTTCGAAAAGTATGAGAGGTGCTCATGTTAAATCACAATGATATTATTGGTAAATGTGGGGAATTCCTAGTAAAATAGAAAGACTGCAGACAAATTTCCTTCTTGCGTGCAGGTTATAGATCATCAGCTTTCTATAGCTTAAATTTTTTTTTTATAGCCTATCTAACAGCAGTAGTACAAATTGCATTTCTAATTTCTTTTAATCAGCTTTTTTATTCATTCTTATAAGGTTAGTAAATATAAAAGATGTGAAAGATTTACTCATCAAAATAATGCCTATGTGACGCAGCACATACCGGTATACTGTAATGCAGTAACATAAAGCAAAAGATATAGATGTATCAGAGACGTACAATCAAAACTGTGAGACATCAATGGACTGGCACAAAAGGTTTTAAAAACCTAACCTGATTCTTCTTTTAATAAACAAAAGCTATTTTAAAGAAAGTATAAGCTTATTTATCTCATTAATCAAAAAATCTTTTTATAAAATGTCATAGTTCCTTTTTAGCATAAAACCTCTCATTAACAGTCAGAAAACCGTCAGAAAAGCATTTGCTAATGCCAGAAACGCTTGTCAAAACCTTGTTTCCTTATAATCATAAAATCTCTTATTTACAAAGCTTGTACAAACATCGGAAAATCTTGTGGAAACATTGTTACCAACAAATTCCTTGTCAAAACCTTCCTCACTTTTTCAAGGAAAAACCTTTTGGAAACATTTTTCTGTTTGTTTCATTTTTTTCCAAATCTAAGTTTTCTGACTTACTAGTGTCAGCTACAAGCAAAGAGCCTTTCAAAAGGATAAATTAACCACTTAACATTTTTTTACCATGAGGCTTATTACTGAAATTTCTAAATGTGTTAATGTTACAGTATAGTCTTTAATAAGGTCTTACAATTACTTCTCTTGAAAAAACTTATTTCTCATTTGATAACGAAAATAAATACAAGAAGCATTTTGTTTATGTAGGAAACAGGAAGCGGGGGAAGTACTCAGTTTTACATAAATATATGTCACATGCACTAAAACATATCTATATATTGTGTGTAGTTGGTTGGTGCTTCATACACATCTGAAGAACTATAATTATTATGGAATAATATCAGGAGCCCCATCATCAGTACTTCTCTTCATTATATTTATTGATAAGATTATTACCTTCTTACAGCTTAAGTGTATCGAGGACCCAATCATTATTGATATCCATTGTTTA
Organism: Nanomia bijuga; assembly: GCA_032273505.1. Taxonomy (NCBI): domain Eukaryota; kingdom Metazoa; phylum Cnidaria; class Hydrozoa; order Siphonophorae; family Agalmatidae; genus Nanomia; species Nanomia bijuga. The sequence goes on along the minus strand of JAUKPT010000346.1, from coordinate 14,490 downwards.
CTGCATGCTGATGATACTGTTATTTATTATTAGTACCAACAGAGAGTTATTCATTCATAAGTGCAATCAGATGCTGATGTATTTTCAGAAGAATAACCTATCCTCTAAACCTTTCTAGACCTATCTAATCGTTGTTGGGAAAAGTAACACTAATTCTGATTAGGTACACTGTAATACAGATCCTCGTATACTTATCTAGGATCAATTATCAGTGATACTGGATGCATTAGTGCAGATGTCGATGAATACATAAGTGTAAAGCGTTTTAATGTGACAATTAAATATGATAACTTTTTCACCTCCATCGAATGCTTTGTTACTTTATTATCCACTATTACCTTTATGCCTGAATAACATTTAGGTGTTAAAATTTAACTTCAACTTACATGTATCAAACAAAAATTTAAAAGGAAATTAAGTTATTCAATCATTGCATCAGAGAAGGATGAAGGAGGTATACAAAGTCATTGACTGTTACATATTTATCCAATCCTTGATTATTAAGGCCTTAAATTTACATAATGTTACCATGGCATGCCTGCCTATGTTATATCTATGTTTGGGTCATAAACTATTGAGCGAAGTTATGGACCTCTTTATCCACAGTAAATCTTTGAGGTTGTTTTATAACCACAAAGCCATATCTTTGTTAAAAAGTATCAACTCTTCTTCTTAGAAATTAGTTTACTAACAAATGAGGTAATTTAAGTAATCAGTGGATTGATTGTTTATACATCACAGCCTGGAATAAGGTACAATAACAAGGAACTAATTGAGAAATTTTGAAATTCAGGGTGGGGATTATTTTTTTAGGTAGGTGTTTAAAAATGCAGTTGGGTTTTGATAGATTTAATATAAAAAATCAAAGCCACGCCTACAGGTCTAAAATCATTCTGTTTTCTTGTCAATTCTAAGTAAAAAGATTTTGCCGCTTCGCTCCCATAGAGTTGTAGAATTATAGAAGTATTAAGGATGAAATCATGTTTTTACCACTTTCTTTAAAATGGATTCAAAGTTTATTAAATAAGTGTTTCTCTAACTACTTCCTCCTTGGAAAAAGAGGTATTAGTGACACAAAATCAAATTTAAGCTGATTGAGGTGGGGCCTCATATCTCAGTCCAAACTATATATGTTTTTTTCAGATTTCTAGGTTTCTGATATTTTCAGGTTATGTTAGCTTTTATCAGCTTTTATCATGTCTTGCATAAGCTCTTCATGTGATTATTAAGGGAATGACTTAAGTCTCACATAGTTTGTTTACCAGGTACTAACTGAATTCCCCATTTCCCTGCATAGGTCAACACTGGCTGTTGACATGAAATGTGTTTCAGGTCCTACTAAATATCAAGGGGAGCCAGAACATGATAATACTAATTGTTCAAAAAATATTATTGTCTTTGTTCCTGTCCTTGTTACAAGACAGCATTCTTTTGGTTAGTGGTTGTGGTTGTGTTACCTAGTCAGTTGCGGATCTTGAGTGCATTTTAAGATTTCTTTTATCAGTAAAATTTAGTTAACAGTACATAAATGAGTCTTGAAATCTAACCAATCTTGAGTGAAATCATTTTTGAAAAGAAAAAAAAAGGGACAAGATCTGCCACTGCTAGTGTTTTATGAATGCTTGACAAAGCATGTTTCGAATGACATGAAGAGAAAAGGATACAGCAGGAACAACCTTCAAGGATTGAGCATTTTTTGGGTCATTGTCCAGAATGGTATGTATCATATCATTTCAACAGAAGCATGGAAGCCCATTTGAATAGAATCCTTCTTATTTCCAAAGCAGATTGTTAGTGAATAGCTGATTATAGTAATCCCTGGAAATATTTTTATTCACTCTCACATGTGAGTCAATTTATTTAAATAGAAATAACTGTTTTATTTTATCAACATAAAACAAAAATATTCCAGAATGAATTGAAAACAATTATATAGTTTTCAGAAAAGATGATGGAATGCTTATTACCATTGCATTCATCAATAAAATATCTTACCTGTGTGCATAACACATAACACAATTTTATCACTATCACCTCCTGACCACATCTTCATGCATCATGATAAAAATTTCAATTATTTTTATACAACCTGTTCGCCATCATACATTTATTTTTATCTCTTTCCTTAAAAGTTGAGATTTCTTTCTTTTCTTTCTTTCTCTCTCAAAATTGCATTAATATTTAATGCATTGTTGTAGTTGTGATAGAATTCAATCCATGAATAGGCTGTTAAGATTTTCTTGAATTTTTGAATAATAGTCTTTTTTAAAAAAGGGCTTTACTTTGATATAGTTTTATTTCTGAAAACTTAGTAACCGAAATATAATGTTTTTTACTTAAATTCTACAATATGGTATGGTAGTGTATATCATATAGTAAATAAAAATATTTGGTGATAGACAATATAATGTAATGTTATACAAACTGTAAGAACTCTGAATGTGGAAATGTCTTGTCTTAAGTAAATACAAATACTGTAAATACACACATACTTAATAGCTGTTTGTTGTTTTTTGTAAAATTATAAATATGAAATCAGTTGTTAGAAATGAGGCGTATATACTCTGTCCTAAAATATTTTTATCTTTTGTTTACATAACATTCTTTATAAAAGATGCAGTCATGAATAATTCAAAATATGCTATGTATGAGTAAAAGTCCATGTGCACAATTAATTATTTATATTTTTCCCATTTATTCCTTTTAATTGAAATTTTAGACTTGAAAATAGTCTGATTAAGACAATTTCTACCTTAACAGTCTGTAAATTCATGAAATGTATTTTTTATAAACAATTTTTCAATGCAACTTCTTAAATATTTTGTTGCTTGGAAGCCGTTATTATTAGATATAATTCCTTTATGCTCTCTGCAAAAAAGTTTCTAGTATATACGAATAACAATAAACAACCTTTTAATAGTAAAATAATTTTCATAAAAACATTATTAGATTATTTTACTTAGCATTTTTTATGCATATTGGATCAAGAGCTTAATATGATGAAGAAAAGTAAACTTAGAATTTATTTTCGAGTGAGATATATATATATCGAGTTTGATGCTAATGATGACAATATAAACAATTTGTGTACACTTTCTTTATACTCATTATGTTCTTTTTGGGTAAAAGTTTAAACAGTTGCCAAAGGTGCTATGGAATATGATTCAATTACTTCCCTTCTTTAAAAAAAGATGTATAAATTTTAAGGTTTTACAACGTTTCATACCTGCATTAGATCAAGTTTGAAATATTTCATACGAAAAATGTTACCAAAAAAACTTTTCTTTCTCAAAATTGATGATTTATTTTCTTGAAAATAGTGAAAAAAGTAATTTCTTGGTTTTAAAGAAGAATATGATGTCATAATATGATAAATGATCCACATGTATTCAAAATATTATCATGACTGAAGCAAATGTACAACCTGGCAAAGTATTAAATGAGTCGTTACCTGATGTCTTGGTTATTGATGATAGTAGTGGTCCTGATCTAAATCGAGCTACTCAACCTACTGGTATGTTTGTTATCCTTCAATTTTCTTTTCAAGATAATGATAGAAGTTGGATTTAACTTAATATCCTTTAAATATTGTTATTAGCTTAAGATAAGGTCCAATATGTCATCAACAGATATGGGGTTAGAGAAAAGGACATATTAAAGAATATGATGCTATATTTGTAGCAAATGTTTGAATGTATAGGCTCATCATTCTTTCACATTTATTTGATTCATCAAAATTCAAAATGCATTAATTCAAGAAAAGATAAAGATTTTTATTGGTGAAAGTCCCAAGTTACCATGAACAACCATTAACAAGATATATATGTTACTCCAACTCAGGGCAGTAAAATGATTGTTTTTAACAAGTTCAAAATGACTATGTTGTTCACTGGGCCTAAATTAATGATCTAATTATCTTATAAATTGGTATATCGAGAGATGGTTAACATAAGGGTCCATTGATATGATCATTTTTGACCAGGGCAGTAAAATGATTGAAAATTAACGATAGAAGGTAGAAAATAGTCAATTTTTAATCATAAATTTAACCTTGTTTGACAATATAAGTATATGTCTCAATCATGATCTTTCTTCTATGAAATCCTTTATTTTTACCGAATAGTTGACCTGATCTTCATCCAAGGCAGGAAAAGGATTATATACTGACTTAAATCAGCCCTTTAATTTTGTTCCTGTTAATAACCAAAAAAGTAGATTTTTGAATAATAGCTGAAAATTGGTATAATGAAAAATGGTTGACATGAGGGTTCATTGATATGATCATTTTTTGACCAGGGCAATGAAATGGTTGAAAATTAACAATAGGTAGAAAATAGTCAAATAGTAAATAGTGTATAAAGGAAAATGTGAAAAAATAATCATTCCAATGCCCTGAAAGGTTGGAAACAGTCATAGATGTTACTCAAAACACAAGTATACTAATCACAACTCCTCTTTAAGGCATTACATTGATTATCGGTCAAAGTTTCACTACACCCTGGGATAACAGACTTTGTTTGTTATGGGGAGGGGGATGGTCAAAGTGCTGGTCGTTATAAAATCCAAATAGAAAGTCGTGATTGAATTTTTCAAATTTATAGCCAGTTTTTTTTTTTTTTTGCTATTTCTTTGACGAAAGCTGATAAGTCTATTTTACTACATAGACATTATGGTAGTTATATTATGAAATCGAAAACTATTTTCCAAAATTCTAGTATTATCTTAGTTTGTAGTGTAGTTGAGTCAACTTCAGTGAGCGAAATAGATGGATTTATTTCGATTTCGTTTTTTGACGTTCTTTTCGGAGCGAGTCTAATAATGAATACAATTCAATTTATTTTATTCAGCAAAATAATTGCCTTGAAGGGCTAATCGTTAAACAAACGTTTTTACAAAAATCAGCTTCCCACTCACCCACCCAAGTTAACAGGAGAGCACGGTGCCCTGCACTCAAGGAACGAATAGATTTTCTTCGAGATTTTTACGAGATTTACCTTTCACACTAGATGGTAGTAGTGCAGGATTTTGCAGATTGAGAATGATAAATCAAACTCTCACATTAAATATTACATCGTGATTTTGCTTGGAATGATGATGAAAATGTGCACCATTACCGTAGATCAACTTTTAAAAAGTTTTTTTATATTACAATGATTATGTCGAATTTTACAAAAATAAGCCTTGCGTTGATGTTGCAATGGACGTAGTTATTACCAAATGTAATTAGAATATATGTACAGTATGGTACTAGGATTATATAATACAAGTATATTTTTAACAGTGCTGATTGTGAATACGGTCCGAATACGGTCCCTCCACCAAAATGATAAAATAAATTAATAAAGGTATTTTTGATTGCGAATTAGAACAGCCAGTTATTGGTGAAAACTAACGATTATTACTAAAAAACCATAGCACATTTATAGGATTTGAGTAGCATACTAGTATACTAGTATCGAAATTTTTATAAAATGACAATTGATAAAAAAATAACATAAATCTTCTAAATTCAAATTTCATCACTCAGAAGGGTCTATTAAGGGCGTTTTGCAATCCAAAAGTTCAAAATTTCTACCTCGCACAGTTGTAGCTATTTATAGTTGTATGAATACAACCATTCAGAGTAACACCATACCATAGTAACACCATGTCGCAAGCCAACTGGGCCAACTCATGCTATGTGAGGGAAATTGGATAGTCACTATAATCATAACATCTGTCCTTGTTATAATTTGACATATTTCATGAATGATACAAGTTAATTTGATAATATGTTTACCAAATAGTTAGTCGAAACACTTCAAACAGATCACTGAGAAATGTTTTTAATTTATTGTGTATAACATTAACGTTAAAAATCAAAACACATTTAAAATTCTCCAATTTTGAATTATGAAATGTCAATAATGACATTCAATGATAACATTTGTATGCAGTCCATATTCTATTCAAATAAAAGGTGGAATATCTTTTAAGGATATAATTTCTATCTTTTCTTAAAATAGAGGTACTTTAAAAGGTCTTATAAAAATCCTGCTTATATTTTGTTCTTATGCATAATTGTAATTTATGGTTTCTATTTGTCTAGTGAAATTATTTTTGTGACACTGGCACATTTATAGTTTTTGTCTTAAATTTGATCGATTGGTTTGGTATTAGAAGGATTTATAAAGTGCAGTATGTTACACATAATTTATTGTAAATTAAGAGATTTTCAAATTATTGCAATAGAAAAAAGTGCCTAGACTCATAATTAGTGTAAGTTAAGTGTGAAAACCAGTCTGGTTTTAAAAATAACTAACAGTTTTGAAATAAAAAAGCTGATAAGTTGGATATACATAAAACAGAAAAGGCTTACACAATATGATATTAATGATATTAAGGTTATTCTGAGCTGTAATATGATTACAAAAGTCTGCTTTTGGTAAAAGAAAATCTGCAACAATGAGAAATCCAAGTATCGCTAGACCAGGAAGAAGACCAGTGAGTGTCAACATATCAGGTAACTATGGGGTCCAATTTATTTTTTTCAATTTAAGTATGCTTATTATGAATATGACAGGTGGTTGGGTTAACAGGAAGTCTTCAGTCGTTATTAGCCTAATTTTTGTCCATTCCAGTATAAAACAGGCACCCCTCGAAGAAAAAAAATCATTATCAAATTGTTCAAATTCACAATCAGATTAAATAGCTGGATCGACCATGAATAGTAATAAGAAAAGTGGTATGATTTGCTCTGTAATATCAAATTGAGTAGTGTTTTTGGAATTTTTCTCTGGAATAACACTTTACCATCTGATCAAAACATTGCAAACCATCTCATCTCACTGAGCTGCTGGTCTATAAGCCGAATTTGAATTTCACTTCTAATGAATATATTCACTTTTTCAGGCTTATTCACTTTATTACCAAATAATCATGGTAATGCAGGTAGGTATACCTTTATGCACCTTGTTACATTGCTGAGCTTCACTAAACCACCTACTTAGCTGTAAACAAAACTCACTTTACTTGCATAAGATAATTCTGACCAGGTTAAAGTTCCTTATTTTGAACCCTCCTTAGTGTCATAAGACAATTCTATGTGTCATTCTGAAGACGTAGACTCTAATTTTTCATATATCTTTCAGTGTTAAAAAATATATATTCTGATATCATCATAACCACAATTATTGGAATAACCTTGACAATCCGATCTTCTTTGAGAAATGCATTTTCGTTAAGTCAGAAGTATTTTATTCTAAGAAACCAAATATCTTCCTGTCATTTTGTTCAACAATGAATTTTCTTTTTCATTTTTGCCATATGGTTTGTTAGTAGGATAAACATAAGTTAAGTTGATAGTATTTCACTTTATCCTCAATTCTTCCTGATTCTTATCAGTATTAAAAATTGTCTAGAAACACCAGTTTTATATTTCTTATCACATGAGAAAGAGTCGTGATAATATTGAGTTTAATAGTTGATTATTGATCTGATAAAAATGTAGTGGAGTTAAGGTCAAATAAGAATAAATTAACCCTGTAGACACATCACATATTTGTATAAGCCTTCTAGAGGAAGAGAAATAACCAAGAAAATTACAGAGCATTTGTATGAAAACCTGACTCGTTCTATTGCTTATTTATTGTTAAAGGAATCTGGAAAAGTACTTGTTAATGATGAATATAGACCACTACAAACAAAGTTTAGACTTTTCCAACAGTCAAAACCAAAGTTGTCTTTGCGAAAAAATTATTAGTAATTGGGATTATTATTTAGAATGTCTAAATCTAATTCATTCAATGGAATGTTTAAGATAATGATAATTCATTTTGTCTGGAATAAGAATGAAAATTTGCCAAATAGATACGTTACTGAGTACATTTTTTCCCCATCTTTTCCCCCCATGCCTACATGGTTCCATTTTTGCTAAGCTTGGCGGAGATGATTTTTTGTTTTTATGATATCTCCACCGTAGGAGGGCTTTTTTTTCTGATATTATCTAAATAGGTAGTCCCATGAAATAGACTCAAGAATATTTTTAATTAATAAAGATAAGACACATTGTTATATGATAAGAAACAAAATTGAATTCTATTATGTCTTTAACGAAGATTATTCAGCCTATTTTTTCAACATACTTGTTGAGAACATGAGTGTAGCTGAAAAGAAAACGTTTTTCATTTTTTTTGTGTATGTGATAAAATTTCGTTGTTCTTATGGTTTTAATTTTGGTGCATTTTACGTTATTCAGATGAAATATTGAGTTTTCATCTCTTTTTTGTTAACCATTATACTGGTCGTCTATGGTTTATTATTTTTATGATTGTTCTACTTGTGGTTATTTATTATACATTTTTTCTTCATTTTCTCTTAAGAAAACTCATAGATTTGTATTGTACTTCAAATTTGTATTAGATGTTTTGAGATAGTTGATATGCTTTATATATATATTGTAATGTGTTGTAGTAAATCATAATTTTAGCTTTAATTTCGCACTTGTAAACTATACATCGATTATTTCAGTGTTTTTTTTAAATTAAATTATGCTTGTGTAGAATATCTTGTTAAGTGATCCTTTCATAGAATTATGTTATGAAGAATTCAAAAAAATGGCTAATCAGCTGATTTTGAGTCTGTCGTTTGTCACATAGACCACAAAAACCAAATGATTTCATCTGTTTCTTGATAGAAAATAATTTAGTTAATTAAGTATTGAATTATTCATTATAATTGTCTTCTTGTTATTCTTGTTAACTTTCTCAGAAAAAAAGAGTCGTGCTCAATATTTTGTAGTTGTCCATATATTTAGGGAATATTCAAATTGTGCTGATGTTTATTTTGATATCAAAAGCTGAGTGTTTCATAACAAATTTTCATGACTCTCATTTCGGTGATTTCTATGTATCAGCAAAGGTGAGATTCAATTGACATTGAAGATATAAGATAAAGCCAATAAATCCTAGATAATTATTTTTTGTCAGTTTTGAATTGCTTACTTAATTAGTTTCCTTGTTGTTAGGTAGAAATTGGATAGCAATTTTTTATGCACACCTTTTGAGAAACATATTTCAAATTGTATTTTCTTTACTGCTGTTTTTCTCTCAACATCATAACATAAGTTGAAATGAAGATGGTGATGTCAATTCAATGGTGATAATATATGCTAGCTAGAAGAGTTTTTTTCAAATATTTTTCAAAAATTAATTTCACATGATATTACCTAGTTAATTTGTTTGTATGATTTTTTTCATCCTTTATTGTATAAGAAGAGAGAACAGATTAGTAGGAACTATGGCAAAAAGGATTATGTTGCTTAGTTCATGTGTTGACATTTGTTCATGATAACGCAGTATTGCTGACCAACAGGTTTTCAAAGTGATGTCTAAATGATAAAAACAGCAACTATCTGACTTACTCCTAACAATTTTACCATTTTTTTTCGATTTTTTATGTATCTGGAAAACCATTAATGAAATCACTGATTACGTTCCTCAGTGTTTGCTTAGTAGTTATAAAAGTTGATAAAAATATATGTTCTTCCCCCTTGAACATTACGCAATTTATTGGCACATATAATTTGTAGGAATGGATAGAACATGTCATCTTTGCTTTATTAATTTTTTAACTGTTTCACTGCACAAATTCATACAACTTGATCTTCATTTCTTTATTTTCACCCCTCAACAGTACGGGCCTAAACGAAATCAATATTTTTATTTCTTCAATTCACCTACATGATATGATGTTTTTACTAGTTAATATTGATTAAAATCATTGAAATAATTGATAAGTATGTAATAATGGTTGCTTAACAATAGTAATTATGTGGACTAACTGCATTATCATTATATAGTTTTCATAGTCTCTCCACGTGTCTTTTTTATCTTTTATACTTGCCTTTCAATCATCATGCTATGAAATTACATTTGTGAACATGTTCTTAGTAGAGTTGCTATGTACTTAAATCTCATTTGTAAAAATTATTAGGCAATGGTTTATCGAATCAGAAAGTACTATGGTATAAATAATTTGTAGCTGTGATCTATTAGTGACAGACAGATTAATTTATAGATGATTTACTTCATATGTTTTATGTGTTGCTTATAAATATATTTTTCAGATTGTTTTTATTTATGGAATGAATTTTTAATATAAAAGGTGGTTTTGTAATACTGTTGAAAATCTTTGCTTTTATTTGCTTTTCTAACTTTATTTCATTGGATTTATTGTGGTTGTTTACTGGTAAAAAAATGGCTTTTGTTTTTACATATCAAGTGGAATTGGTTGTATAATCTAGAATATGTTTTTCTTTTTTATCTTAAGAAATGTGTCAAAACTTACTGTTAACAAGATTCATGTAACAAAATTAATATGATAAGTCAATTAAAAAGTTATTTGTAATAATTGAATTAGTGTGTTTCTTCTTTTATTAGTATATAAGGGAGTAAAATATGCTGTAAAATTCATAAATCAAGTTTTACTGCATTCCCCATTCGATATAACAATTATTCTAGCATACCATGATAAGCTGATAAAAAGGGTGTATACAATGACATGTTTCTTTTTTATCATATGAAAGGAAATAAGGCTGAAATATTTTTCTTTTTATGTAATTACGTACAATTTTGAGAAAATTTATTTTTTTAAAAGAACAGTACACAATAGATACATATTTAGCATGATAATTTGTTACATAAAATTAAGTGAATAGATTTCTTTTTGTGAATTGGCTTCTAATGTTTTTTCTTTTTGCAAAATTGATCAAAATTTGACACATCTAAGTTTACTCTATTTATTAAAAGTAATTTTGCCAAATGATCTTTAAAGTATTGGCATGAAATAAAGGATGTGAAATTATGTAAAATTCACGTTTTCATAACTATTGCCATTAATTCTGTATCTTGATGTTGCGTTTGTATAATTTCGAACTGTTCATTGTGTTATTTTATAATCCTTCATTGAAATGGCATTTTCTGGGTGTATTTTGACATGACTCTGATCATTTTAACTATACTATTTAAAGAAATGATGTGCTGTAATACATATTGTTATTTCTATTCCTTATCACTTAATTATATTGAAGTATTAAGTAAATAGTTCTCTTGACATTTCATACATCATAACATTAGAGGCAGTGAAATCTATGTTGAGTTAGTGATAAGATAAACACTGACAGGTTGAGATATATTAGGTTAATCTTAAGAAAGTGTAAAGATTAAACTGTCTTCCTACATCATCTAACATGTTAACATAGCTGTATTGTTAAAGTTATGGTATTCAAAGTTTGCATGTAAAAAACCTTTATTCCGCGTAATTTGTTGCTCCTTTTTATGTGTATGGTATCCTGTCTATTTAAGTCTGTCACATTGTTGTGAATAGTAAAGAAAACAAAGTTGATAGTTTCTTAAAGATTTTTGATGTTTTCTTTCATGAAAATCTTTTTGTTTAGTGTATTCCTTATATTTTCTAATTCATCAGTATAACTAAGTATTATCATGTATTTTCTGGAAGCATAGGTACATGTGGTCTTTAAAGATAAAAGTATAAGACAATTTTGGGTTTTTAACTACTATGGAGGAAACGGGTGGCCAGAAGTCTGTAGAAGAATGGCTTGATTTAAAAAAGAAAGATGACACTGCTGAAGTTCCTGGTCAATATGAAACTAACGACGAAGGTATGGTATATTTTGAGTAATTTTCAAGCAGACCAAATTATAGCTGAAAAGAATATAATATACTAAAAAAAGAATAGGAAAGCATGAGATGATCTGAAAATTCATGTTGCTAAAAAGTCAACTTATCCATAAATCAACTTTTACTGAAATGTCGATATTCTAGAATATTGAAAAAAAAACACTGAATATTCTGCCCAAAATTCCTTAATTATGCCCAGCTACCAAATTTTTCACTGCATTTTTTGTGACTGACTAATTGTCAATATGAATGTTGTGTAAATGTGTAAACCGCACAAATTAGTTTAATCTGCTTAAAAGGACCAAAAATGATAGAAAAATGCTAAAATTTGCTAATAATTGACCTTATTTTTGCCCTTTTCTGTTTTGGGCAAAAAATCTTATTTCTGGCCAGAGTATTCACCTTTAGAAAAGAGAGGTGGTGAATCATAGTTTAAACGTTTACAGTTGGCATTGGAGATAATTCTTATTTATTTAACGTCCTGAGCTCATTTTTATAATAAATTTCTCTCGTATTGAGTCAAGTTTTTTACATGGAAATATTTGTCAAGAAGTTTTAGAACAATAAAAAATTCTATTCAATCTCAACTGTAATACAGAAACGTTTTGAATCACAAATCTATTTTGATCATTCAAAAAATTCATAATTCATCAAAAATTCTTATTTCAAACTACTTTTTATACAATCATGTTCTAAGTCAAAAATTCAAGGATTCATTGTAAGGATAAAAAATTTTGACATGATAATTAATAATTAATATGTCCTAATTTTCATTTCAACTTTATATGAGAACTGTTGATTGATAAATGAACGAAATGATTGAAATTGTCAAGAATAGTTACAATGATTTTTTTATAGTTCAAATATTTGAAATGAGACGTCTTAATTATATCACCTGTGATATATTGGTCCTTGGTCACTTAAGTATGTGTGTTTGGAGAATCGAAAATAGAAGCTGGTAGCTGTTAGCTGTTGTTGTGTAACAGCAATAGTATTAGATTATTATTTATATTCATTTTTACTTCTAATTAATTCATTGAAATTAAATCTTAAAATTTTCTTTTGATATTTTCTAAAGTTGAAATATTGGCCTATTTCACTGTAATGTAAATGGTTTGATATAAATCAGACATAATTTGAGAGACTAATCAAGAGTTTTATGATTGAAATTTTATGGTGAAAACCACAGGTTGCTTTTTGGTAAACTAAACGTCAAATTTCAATTGTCAGCGTTTTCTAAAGCAAACATGTTAACTGGTAGTGATATGTTTATATTTACTAGTATCAAGAGATAGATTTCGAAGAATTAAACAAATTGTGTGACCAAACTATCAAACATTTATCTATCAAATTCTTTGTTATGTTGAGTGATATATGCCACTATTGTTAAGGATATGAATAAGTATTCGTGTCTGAGGGGGGTAAAGATATGTAAGAATCCGACTTGACAATGACTTTGTTCGAGTTTGAAGACCAGAAATCAAGCAATATTGAGTTTTTAGAAAAAAGTGTGATACCCATGTAGCAATTTGTATTATGAGGACAAAAGACTCATTATACTAGAATTTCACTAATTATGTGAAAGTTAATCAGTAGCTTGAGGAGCAATTGCACGACTTCTTTTCTTTCCTTATCTTCAACATAAAGTATGTGATGGATGTTTTTAAGGAGTTTAATGATTATACATAAGAAATGAAAGTATTTATTTTACCCGTTAACTAAGAATTTACCTACCTTTTCTAATAGTATAATAACTTGAGACAGATGGCACTTTAATATCTTTCGTGTGCATGGTTACCAGGGAAATACTTAATTAAATCCAATTAGATCTAACTTTCAATTTATAAATACTTCGAACTGTGAACTGAGAGATAATCCAGGATATTGTTAATGGAGCCGTCTGATTGATTCACCATTCGTATTTGGATAATTGCAACATTAAAGAACCGCTTTTATTTGTCTTCCCTTTGACTTCTACACTTGATTAAAAAATTTATTGATTTATTGATACTGATATGTCTACAGAAAAGAGACAAAATGGATCTGATATTAAAGGTAAAGTTTTTCTGTGTCTTAGGTAAAGGATATAGTGTTAATTGATTATAGATTTATCATACATTTCAAATAAATGGATCACTTTTGTAACATCTGTTTTATGTTAGTCAGAAAAAAATACATATTTTATGCATTTGTCTTCCATAAAGTTATCTGATTTGTTTAAGGTTAAAAACAACTGGTGACACGTGGCGATATATTCATTCACCATTTGTTTTGAGGCCTGTTTTTATTTGACATCATATATTGTGAGTGAGGGTTAGGTGTGTGGGCAACTACAAACCAACTTATAATTATATTGGTCTATTTATATGGGGTTCAAGTGTATATCACTTAATCTGATTTTAATTATTATGTTCCAAAAGGACCTATAAACAAACCAGTTAACTGACCACAAAGGATGTGACATTCACTTATACTGACCCCAAAATGGTCTGTTTGAAACAAGACTGCAGTTTTTTTGGCTTTTGATCGTTTTTTAGTCTGAAAGATTCACTAACATTTTCTGTGTCCTATGACCTATTTGAATTGAAAGAGAAGTGATGATTAGATAAAACTAGGTTTTCAATATATGATATTTTCTTTAAAAAAAAAGGGTACAAGATTTAAATGGGAAAACAAATGGCTTTTGTAAAAAACGTGATAGGATTTGTAAACAATATATTTGTTGTGTTAATTCTTTTAAAAAAAAGGGTACAAGATTAAAATGGAAAGACAAAAGGCTTTTAGTAAAAGAAGTGATAGGATTTGTAAACAA